>VYZX01007685.1:61224-130795 GCA_013401335.1 Brachypteracias leptosomus | reverse complement strand
AGAGGACAAACATCTTCCCCCCATCCTCCTTCCTTTTATAGTTGAGCTGACATCATATGGTATGGAATATCCTATTGGTCAGCTCAGGTCAGCTGTCCGGGTTGTATCCCCTTCCAGATCTTGCCCCCCCGTACCTTTGGTGCCATGTGAGCACTGCTAGTCATAACATAGGTGTGTGTTATCAACACTCTCTGGGTCCCAGTACTGCAGCATGAGGGCTGTATGGGGAAAATCGCTCAGACAGACCCACTACAACATCCTAGGTCTATACTCAGGTCTTGCTTCATTGCTTGACCTGCTCATCCTCCAGCAAACCCTCCCTGTTTTACCATTATCTCTGGGCAGATCCATGCATCATTTCACCCACCTCTGAGGCATTCCTGATTGCTTCAGTGGAGTGTGGTGCTTCCCAGCACACCTTGCCTTGTTGCTTGATGTGAAAGTCAGGGATTCCCCATGCTACAGCATGTCTTCTCACCATGTCCCAGGGAAAAGGGGCAGGCTGGCTGCCATGGTGCTCCTTCAGAACTACCCTCACGGTGGTGGCTAGAGCTGAAGCACTACTGGAGGCCTGTATACCACCTACCACATGCAAAGCAGCAAGGCACCTGAGCTAGCTCTGAATGAGATTCAGCAGCTTGCACTATGGACACCTGTGCTGCTAGCTCTCTTCTTCCTCAGGCCAACACCAAGCTCGGCAACATCCTCTCAGCATACCTTCATCTTTTAAACTTCATCTGTTTGCTCTTTGTCTTGAATCAGCCAAGGGGAAAACACATCACTGAGAGAGCTCAGCAAACCACCCCTCCAACAGGCACTCTCTTCCAACTGATCAGCTCCTTGTTACTTCTATGAAACTGACCGGTTCCTGGTTAATATACCTCTAGCTTCACCCACCACCCCAACCATGATCACCTGGGGGAAGGCCTCACACAGCTGGGTCAGATTCTGTCTCTGAGACCTTGGGGAACAAGACACACTGCTGGGTTGTGACTCATCCGGAGGTCAATTCCAACTCAGGTCCCAGCACTTCAACACCTCCAAAGTGGTTTCTCTCCCTCTCTCACATATGTCAGCTTGGTTTTGACTTTGTATCAGAATTTATTCCCGTTACACTGCCTAGACCAGATATCTCCTCCAGGCTCATTGATTGCAGTTGCAAAATCTGTTGTGCAGTAGCCTTCTATCCACCCTATTCATTTCTTCACAGTGTTTTATCTCAGCAGCCTTTCCACATGAATTGCATGAGTAAGTTATTCAGTTGAGCAGCAGCCACTATTGCAAACAAGTCACCAAAGTACTTGTTTCTAGCCAATATGCTGGAATGGAAGGGCTAAAGATGTTACATTTATATAAACGTAAGGTCAGTGTGTTGAAAGTGTCGGTGTTGAAAGTGCCAATATGGATTCATAGAATTTCCCGTTGAAATCAGTGTGAGCTGTGTCAGTAGGGACTGCAAAGGATGCTACAAGTAAATATAGCCATAAGATCTTCTTTGGGGACATCTGAACTGGGGGATTTTGGAGCATTTCCCAGTCCCTTCAACTGAGTACTCAGGCCAGACTGTCACTGTTTGTTGGACAGAAACCCAAACACTTAAGTAGAGAGTGAGCCATCGTGTGTTCCTCTGCTCTCCTATCTGGAGCATGGGATCGGGACTTCTGTAATAGCTTCAGAGCATTTTATAGAGAAAAGAAGAGAGAGAAAAAAAAAGGTAGCAAAGGAGAAGTCTGCTCTGTTGCTCTCTCTGGCTAATGCACATTAATAGTGCAGCTGCCAGCAGTGCTTTGGATCAGATTAGATCTGAACTACAAAGAACTGTTAAAGATGCTTTAAAGAACTGTTGCTCATTTCCTCTTCCAGACAACTATCTGACTAATAAGAGAAAAAAAAGATTTTTAAAAGTGAGTCTGTGTATTTTTGATTCTAATGATGTGTTATTTCTGTCCTCTGCCATTTTACATGGGACATTGTAGAGAAACAGGCATTGGGCACGTTAGGTTTTTGTAGCTATAGCCCTGGGTTTCTGGAAAACAAAGAAGCCTCGGGAAAGTGCAGAGATGCAGCAATACATGATTAGACTGAGAATGGAGAGCTATAGTGCTTTTGTTGTATATGTAACGGCTTGTTTTAAGGCATGAGGGAATCTTGTAAATCACTGGACATGTGGAAAATAACACATTAGCATAAGGTCATAATGATAATCTCTAATGACAGAAAGAGAGAACAAGTACATTCATTTTAACATTATAATACTTAGTGAACAAGAAGATTTCTTGAGACCAGAGTACAGACAGCAGAATGTTATTCCATTGCCAGAACAAATGAGTCCATATACTACAATATCTCACCTTAAATTCAAGAGCAAACAGTCTAAGGAAAAATGATCTCTGTGTGCGATACAAGAGCAAGACCAGCTTTGGAGCAGCTGACTTGGGAAAAATGTTAGATAAATGCAGCCAGGGAAATATAGTTAAGACTCTTGGGTGCAGACCTAAAAGGATCTTGAGTCAGCTGCCTGTCTCTGGGAGCTGGACTCACAGGGTGTATCTAAGCCCTAACTTATTACAGAGTAGCTTCCTTCCCTGTCAGCTGAGGAAGTCTGATTTTCAGCCCTTAGAGGTATAAACATGAGTCATAATAAGTCTTGTAACTGCTATGGGTCATTTTAGAGACGAAAAACTGCACCGCATTTCTTTTGAAATTAAGCTACTCTCCAGGAGAAGATAAGGAAGATTTTGCTGTCTGTTCAGGGCTCTCCACCAGGAGCAAAGGTGTGTGGTTCTGATCCCTGCTTCCAGCACTACCTTGGGTATTTTTACATAGATAGTCACTGAACAAAATCTGGAAGTCATCCAGGCAAATTTCACTGCCTCAAATGTTCTCACTAAGGAGAAAGATGGGGAACTGCTTTACCAAGTCACACTTGGTCCTCAGCCTGTCTTTTGCTTCACGACTGTCTCGCCTATATGGATATCTTCTATGTGTAATAATCATTCACTGTCTCTGACCTGGGAGATAAATGACAGAAATGCTACTAGAAATAGCAGATTTCACATACATAAAGGCTTTCAGCGATATGGCAGTTTTATAACATCACCCATGTTTCATAAATGCACATAAATTCCTTTGGCAATCTCATAAGAGACAACCACTTTGTCAGACATAATTTCTGCGCTCCTTTTATGCTTACAGAGCATGTTAAGGAATCATTCGTATAGAGTAGTTTCACTGTCCTAGGGGGTTGAAAAAAATCAGATATGTTTTCAGGAAAAATTACAGCCTTAGTATTGGCAAGATAATTCACTGGAAACTTGCTTTTTAGTTTGAATTTTAAAAAATACATTGCTATTAGCTATATCAGTACTCTGAGAAATGACTTTTTACCTATCAAAATGTGGCTGACTGTGTCAGGACTCCTGTGTGGGCTCCTCCCGGGAGTGTATGATGCTACTTGATCTGGTTCCTGCTTTTCATGGCACTAAGCAAAAAGTTCCCGCTGAAAACTCTCCTGACTGCTCTTGTTTCCAGTTCTTGCAAAGTAACTATTTACATTTTCTGTTTTGATGTCCTAGGTTTAAGCTCTTAAATTTTCTTTCAAGAGAAGTACAGTTGTGAATGCCTTAGCTCAGCCAGGCAGGGGAGTCCTGCCTCTGTCTGCTTACTGCCTTCACCCTTCCACTGAGGTTATTGTTCCCTCAGCTCTAGGGCTGTCCTCTCTAAAAGGCTCAGTTTAAATTTTAAACAACTAACAAAAGTGTTTACTGTGGAAACCAGTGCTTGTTAATTTGGGATGATGTCAGAAGAGAACACTGATCTCATCTCTTTCAAGCCACTGGTCCTGCTGATGTAAAATGGGGTGGTTCTTCTCTGTCTCACTTCCCCCTCATGCCTGGCCATGTGGTCTTGCCCTCTCACTGAGGGCAGGATCTAGCTCAGTAAGCCAGAAGAAATTAACATATTCATTTTTTCGTAGATTTCTGGATTTGTTTACTGCCAGCTCAGTGAACTGAATGGGCTCAGCATCGCCCTGGATAAGCAACCAGATGAGTATAAGAGAAGGTGTCTGGGCAGTGGGTGGGAAGAGCAGAACATCTGCTAGCAGCAGCATTGTCTCATCTCATCTCTTTTAGTCACCTCCCAGTACTCCGTGCTGCAAGCAGGAGCAGCACAGCAGCTACTACTCAATGGTCTGGATGCTGAGCTACCTCCAATGCAAATGTAACCTCTGTGACAAGGACAGTGTGGGTGGGTGGCGAGGGGCAGGAACCACAACACTTTCCCAAGGCAGACCATCCCCAGGGCTGCGTGGGAGCCCCTCTTTGTTTTCTGTTCTCCTGTGCACCCAATTCACTGGGATGAAGAGGTTTTTGATGGACTTTCTAAAAATAGCATTCACAATAAACCCCAAATTATAATCATGCATTCCAGATGCTATTTTGGATGAAGCCAGCTATAGAAGGATAATTTTGAGAAGGAGAGTAAACAGGTGAAAATAGTGAAGTTGTAATGAAATTGATAGGTTTAATTATAGTATTTGCTGCTGTGAAAACTATAATGCTGTCTAATCAGTTAAAAAATGTGGCAAGACTAAGGAGTTATTGTTTTATCTATTTATACTACTACTTTTAGGGTTTATTGAATAATGTATCTAGGATACCATGTAGAATGTAAAGGTATATATGGAAATACGTAAGCTAATTACATGTTTGGAAAAAACACAAACTGATAATGCTTTTCTGAAGTATCAGAAAGCATGAAAACTTCTGGCATTTTAGGCTGTGCATTCACATTACCTGATCACCCCTACTTGAAAAAAATACCACTCCTCTGTTGTAGTATCTTTCACCATAGTAAATCAGAAATTTTCTATGTATGTAAATTAGAAGAACAAAAGGTTAATATTCCTAGCTGTTGCTGTAACAAATGTCATCAGTACTGTACTGATGCTGTGAAAGACTGCTGGGTTAATTTGAATCATGTCCAAATTCATTTTTATGCTCTAGCTGGTTTTGGTAGTGATTGTTTTGCATCGCTTGGTAGAGCCAAGTATGACCTTTGAATTATTTGAACTTTAAAGGGTTTTTTGCTTCTTTGCACTTGTGGTGCTGTGCAAAGCAGCAAGAAGCAAAATGTTTCCCCTCAGATCCTGGGAATGGTGCTGCACATTTTCTTTTCTGTTCTGCATTTCCTGCATTGTTGTAGCTCTTTAGAGAGCAGGTCCAAGTTCTCATCTCATTTGCATTAGTGGGCATCCAAAAATATAGCAAATATAGCCAACATTAGGTTAAAAATGATAAATAAGCCAATTACAATCTCTCTGCCCTCCCCTGCTCACCCCCAAAATGCATTCAGAGAAAATGCATATGCCTGAATTTTATTACCTTTGTATGGACTAAAAACTATAAACATATAAGAGAGCATATACTATATATTCCTGTTTTCCTTTATGCCCTTGGCAAAGCCTAGCCTCTTATTCGAAACTCACCTGTTCCAGTGTCACTGAGTCAGCAGAAGTGGTGTTGCTGTTGTTGTACAGTTCTGGAGTTGCAAAGCATCCTCATGAGACTGCTTCTGCTTTACCGAGGGTTTTCCTTATCCTTTTCTCAAGGCAGTGCCTGAAGTATGAATGTTATCATTAGACACTAAAACATAAAAATATTGACCAAGTCTTTCAGAACTTTAATTCACTTATATGAAAAAAATGAAAGGGTAGTTATGATTTATAACACTGCTGTGTATATATATACATGTGTATATAAAAGACACTAATAATTAGAGATTAGCAGTATATTCTCCTAATTTGTTTCTGCAAAAGCACGAGTATTCAAAGTGGCAGTACTCAAAGTCCTGTTTATGAATTCCGTAAGCCAATCAGCAGACAATTAATTGTAATCTTTTGGTGTCCAGTCTGGTATTTCTCTTTCTCAGCCAAAGTCTCCAAAAGTGTCAGAGATGTAATAAACCATGCTCAGGACCACCAGGTACCTGGAGTGTGATACAGGGAATGCCAAACCTATAAACTGCATGGGTACTGATGACAGCATCATAGCCATATATCTCTATGAAATGGTAGCAAATGAGGACAATTGTTTTTGCATTACATACTTGTCTGTTAAATTTTTCAACTGAAATGCTTATGCACATTTGTTTTCTTGTTGTGATCCAAACATGTATGTGGTGAATATTACTAGATTCACTAATTTAAATATTTATTCATTTAATAATACATTTACTAGTAATAATGTCTATGCTGCAACCCAACAAAATGCTAAAGTATACACTTTAAGCATGTGATTAAACGTGGACATTGTGCTGAATCAGGGCTCAATTCAGTGATTTGTGAATGGGTATTAATCACAACCAAATACTAAGCTGTAATGAGCATCTGTGTGCTGAGTCAAAGAGAAAATACGTGTGACCCCTGGAATATTTATTGTATTATTCTGAGGCTAATTAATACTATTTTCTGATTGCCCATAGAAGTTATGGATGCCCCCTCCGTTGAAGTGTTCAAGGCCAGGTTGGATGGAGCTTTGAGTAACCTGATGAAGTGGGAGGTGTTGTTGCCCATGACAGGGTGGTTGGAACTGGATGATCTTTAAGCTCCCTTCCAACCCAAACCATTCTAGGATTCTAGGATTCTATAATGTTACATGCTTCCTCCAGTTATATGTCAATTTTGGTGAATCTTACTCTGTGCTGACATTACTGTGCAAATACATAAAACAAAGGCTTATTACATTGTTTCACCTCTGATGTCTGTTAAATCTCTAAACACATTCAGACTTCCAGTTTTCCCTGTTTTTAAATGTCTGATTTCCAGAAAAGAATGCCAAGTGTCTGTTTCCCATTTCCAGTTGTTTGAATTCATTGCTAGAAAGGATGACAAGCACACAATACATGTCAGTGAGGAATCCAGCACTGCGGAGCGGACCACCATTCATGCTGTTTTCTTTGTGATCAAGAATAGACCATGTCACATCCATGAATTTGAATAGGCTACAACATGAATAATTTTTTTAATATAAATGAATAGGAGAAAGGTCTTCAAACATATTTTCATCAGTAGCACAATGCAGAAAAAATTAAATATTTCCTTATATGACCATATACATAATTTTGCTACCTCCTGGTCTCATTATTTTAGATGTGAAAAAAATATGGATAGCAAATAGCAGCTTACCTTTGAAAGGTGGGAAACATTTACTTACCTGCAACAAAATTAGTATGGTATTTAAAGGAGCATCCTTTCCTAAAACTGGGGCAAAATGAGATACCTACAGGTATTGAAGTAGTAGTTATTTTATTTAACACTTTTTTTTCCACATTTGCATTGATATGTATTTCCATATTATGTCACATCACAATAATGTTTCTGTTCTAGCTCATAGATCACAGTATCTTCTGTTCATGTTGTAATGAGATAGTTCAACAAAATTAGCTGCAATTGCTTCCATGAGGTAATATAAAATAATCACAGGAAAATGAAAAAGGATTTAAAAATTGAAGATTCTCGGGTAATGTTTTGAAACATCCAAAGACTCCCAGCATTTGATTGCATACTATTTTTTCTGCTACGTGTATTGATTGCAACAAACACCCAACTTTTCAGAACATTTACTCTAAGCACTCCAAACAGCAAATTAACTGCAGCTATCTCATGGCTTTTTATGTGTTTGAATAATAAAAACAGATCTGAGACAGTCTGAAATGTTGCACTAGTTGCACAGAATATTTGTGTAAATAAACAGGCCACTTACACTTTGGAATCTTGGCTGGTATCAAAACATTTTTGGTAGCTTTTTTAATAGCAGTATGGCTAGAGTGAGCGATCTGAAGAGTGAGTGGCAGAGCCCCTTAGTCTTTCATCAGGACAGTGCAATTTTGACTCAAGTATCAAACAATTTCATTGTTAATTCTAGACTGTGAAGAGGCCAAGTGCAGTCCTTGGATAAAAAAATTGTTGATGTTTGCCAGTGATGAGGTAACATCAGTGCTGATGTGTCTGAAGATGGGATGACCCATGAGAATAATTCAAATACTGAAACAGGAAATTATGTCAATGGAGATGGCTTGTCTACTTGTCAGGTGTTCATTCTTGAATATTTTCAACAGACTAGACTTGTCAAGCAGGCTGATTATATAGTTCAGCATTGCGTGACTTAACCTTTTGTTCCCTGGAGGTGACACTTCCTCCAAAGCAACATAAAAGGAAGAATTAAAAATAAACAGGCTGAAACCAAGATATTTTCAACTGGATAGAAATATATCAAGAAAAAAAAACCCTTTCCAAAACTACATTTATTTTAGCTTGTAGTTAAGAAAACACATACATAAAAGCTCTCTCATTCCACATAATACATTTACCAACAAAAATTGTTTCCCTACCCTTCCACCACTTCCTGTGCTTATTTGATGGTAAATGAAGGCTCTATAAGAATCACAAAAGAACAGTAAAAAATTTGTCTAGGTCAGAAACTAATTAACTCTGTGCAGCCCCACTCCCCCTTGCAAGCCTTATAAAACCCCCAAAACATGTAGAGCTGAAGAAAATGGTAATTGTTTCTTTTTAGGTGAGTACTTAGCACACTGTCATGGGATGTAGTTGATACAGATCCAAATACTCCTCTGATTAATTCAGTGAGGTGTCTACCTTTGGTCTTCCTTGTTCTTGGGACAGTGTTGTAATCCACTCAGATGCTCTAACACTGGGGACATTTCTCTGTGAAAGTAATTATTCATTGTACAAAATACTTAAATGACTTATCAAAGAGGCAGGAACTTGGTTTTTTTTTCTTTATAGCAAGTCCTCTGACTGCTAAATTGTACAGTTCTTTGTGATCTGAGTAACATTTCACCAATTGTGCAAAATCAAGAAAATCTTCATCAGAGAAGATAAATGTTATCATACAATAACTGATCATGGCAGCCTTTTAAAAGATGAATCTAGCATCTCTATTTGGCAGATATTTGACTTGCAGCTCAATATCCTGTGCTGTAGAGAATTTGTGCCTCTGTTGACTGTTTTTCAGGAGGTGAGGCTGCGCTGTCATCTCCAGTGCTCAGTTTAAGACTATCCCCAAGAGTGTATCAGGTCTTTGATGACTGCCAGCTGTATAACACGCTTGGGGATTCCCCAGGCTCCCTGTGGCTCCTTCCACAGTACTGGAGGAGCTTCAACTGCAGAGAAATAGGCATATTTGTGCATCTTTTACATCTATCTTTTTCACCTTTATAGACATCAAAAATACTCTTTGTATGTATGCATCTTTGGGTAGATGCTAACCTGATTAAAGATTAAAGCAACCTATTGAAGCTACATAGTTTTAACAGTGTGGTATTGTCAGCTCACAGATTAAAACTGCCCTGCCACTCTTTCCATTTTGTATTCTCAGAAACTGATTGCACAAGTGATGCAATCTCCTTCCTCAGAAATTCTCGCCAGAAGCATAACTGTTCAACTAGAATTGCAAAAATTATAACCTGCTTACTGAGACCTGTCCTTACTTTATTCCACCTTCAGCAAAATCTCCCCAGATGACTGGGGCTTGCAATAAGCTATCATATTGTTCAATACTGAATGAAACATGGATAATAAAAACAAATTTCTGTCTTAAAGAGAAAACTATTGTTTCCATAAGAATGCCTGCACATTGGGGAAGGAAGTGTGGGTAGTCACTTTGTGTTCTGAAATATATAACCCCCCATGCTATCAAACATTGCCAAGGGCATGAACAAGGCACAGGCATCCTTCTCTGTTTGTTCTCTTTGTATGAAAGATTTGTGTAACCTAAATCTATGAAATAAGTATTCCTAAAAATAACCCTTCCTTCTGTGTTTTTCTGCTGTGACTTGCAGTTGTCCGTCAGGAGTGACATGTCCCAGTTCTGTGTATGTGTGCTGCTACTTCAGTTTATGTGTGGGGCCAAAAGATGACAAAATGGACTTGACTTACATGGAACAGCAAAGCAACTGTTGGAAAAACTATGCCTGGTTCCCAGTTTTTGGGACATCTTTCACCTGGCCAGGGGAAATGGCTAAACAAAATTGTAGATATCTGCAATTCAACTCTGCAGTTGCCCTGCCAAGGATAGAGTGTCTCAACTTCTCCAAAGCGACAAATATATAAAAGCTACCTTTGAAGTATAATACCAGATAGTTTTAACAGATAGACTCTGATCCTAATGCAGTAGGGACTTCAGTTTCCCACACTTATATAGTTGACTTCTATTTCTTAGCTATTAATAAACATGAAGTTGGATATAGCAAATCACTTCTAAAAGCAACCATCTGCCATAGTTAAACTACTAATGAATTATTATAAAGTGCTAGGAGACTTCCTTGCTAGTTCAACTCATGATTTGCCACTTCTGGCACACAAGTTATTCTTTCATTCACAGTGGGAAAGATCTGTGATACTAGGACCATAAATGCAGGTAAAGGGTTAGGATGTTTCCTTTTTTATTTTTGTTGTGGCAACATTTATACTTAAAACATCTTCTCTTGCCTTACTTATAATTTTTGAACTAAATTTCTTTGTATATCTGTGACTCCCACAGAGTAGAATAAAGCAGGACATTGGGAGAGTTTTGTTGCTACGTCCTAGTACAAAATCATAAACTTTAATTTTTAATGAAAATTAGTTTCTTTCTAACAAAGAAACAAGGAAGAATTATTACTCTATTTTACATGCTTAATGGATTTGCTTCTGCAATGCAAATACAGGTATCAAAATCTTCAAAATCTGTGTGCTTCACACGTAAATCTTAAATACAATTGCAGAGCATCAAGGAGAAATAACACTTGGGATTTCCTGGCTTTTACCTTGTATATATTATTATTATCTGAATAATCTTTTCTTTTGAATCACTTAATTTATTGATGTTGTGCATTAAAAAGACTTCTTGCGACAAGCCACAACAAAAACATACTTTACAACGCTCTACCAGACTAGAACCTGAGGGACCAAGCCATTGCTGGCTTTGTTCAGCAGTGTGTGGGTGAGATGGAAGAAAGGAGATATCTCACTTCTCCTTTAACAAAACCTTTGAGGGGTCAATTACTGCCCAGTGAGGCATCAGGGGTAAGGTGCAGGTTGGTGCCTCTAGGTCCAGCCCTCTCTTCAATGGCCAGGTGCCTCCACTTCTCCAGCACTGGTTTTGGTGTGCTCACTGGAGGCTGTTCCTCGGTCAGGAGGAATTTTTCCTCCATGTAGGTCTGCTGCAGGCGGTTGCAGCTCCAGCCAGCTCGGTGAGGTGGAAATTCAGCCCTGAGACCTCTGGAAAGAGCAATCTGGCATGTAGGACCCAACAAGAATCATAGGAGGACCATGACTTCTACACAGGAGAAATAACCAAGAAGACAAGAAATCTCTGTGGCAGGGATGGTGGCAGTGGTATCTGCAGTGCATATGTATTTGTGTGTGCTGACAGCCTGTGAGCTGACTCCAGCGAGTGACAAGTGTGGGGAGGTAGCCAGGACCTATCTGCTAAAGGGCTTAAAATTCCTTAGCCTGGAAACATTTGGTGTGATTTGCTGTAGCCTTGCTCTGTACTCACGTTTGTCTGCACCATTTTTGTATGGACCCTCACAGTACCAAAGTAACGAGTAATACCAGGGTATCCTTTTCTCCAGGAGGACTGCTTTCACATATGCAACCTTATTGTTCATCCCTACCACTGTAGTACCATAATATCCAACTAGGAGACCTCGCAGCCTAGGCATTGCAAGGCACATCCATATTTTGTATTTAAATAAATTAATTCAGAGATTTTAGAGAATGAAAACTTGTTCAGCTCCAGTATATATAGCAAGCTCTAGATTTTTTTCTCTAACACAATCAGAAGATTAAAGATAAATGAATTGTGACAATTCAGCCAAAGATTTTTTTTCATAAGTGACTTCTTGTGCCAAAACACTCCATGATATACTCTTAAATTAATTAAGCAATTGCAGCCCTAGGGTGACTACTTTGTAACTTCTAAGGAAATAGGTGTCTTTAGTTGGCTCTTAAAGCTGCTGTGCTTCTACAGGCATTTTTAATCCTGTATTTTAGTGTGATATTTGACTGTATTAGTACATTAAATCGAATATATTAAAATTGTGGAATAATTTAGGTTGGAAGAGACTTCTAGAGGTCAACAAGTCCAACTCTATACTCAGTGCAGGGCTACTTTCAGAGACAGAGCAGGTTTCTCAGGGCTTTGTACATTTGAGTTTTGAAAATCTTCAAGGATAGAGGTTCCACAAAATAAACCTTCTGGGATAATTTTTCTTGATGTCTAGTCAGATTTTCTTTTGCTGCAACCTGAAACTGCTGGCTTGTGTCCCTTTACTCTGCACCTGCAAGGAGTGTCTGGCTGTCTTCTCCATAATGTTGTCAGTGCAGTTCTTTAACCTTGTCTTCTCTTTCTCACGTTCCCCCTGTCTCCTACTCCTAGAAGGTGGCCACCTTTCAAAAATGACAGACTCAGAGTCGTCACCCTTGGACCCCTTGGATGCACTCCACCCAGCCTCATGGACTTGCTATATCCAGTTTGCTTGAGTGATCCCTTCCTTGACCCTCCTAGATGCGCAGCTCAGGGGCTGGGTGAACCTCTGCAATTGCTGTAGGACATGCAGGACCTAGGCTCTAGGCAAGCAGCATCTCCCGAGACAGGTGGTCTAGTCAGCAGATGAATGTCTGTCCCAACAGAAGGGAATATCCAACTGCTATTACCCATTGCTTTCTTTTTGTGACTCGTGGTCCAGGCTCAGTCACCTTCCAGCCCCTGGAAATCACTAGCTGCCACCCTCCACCACTGTGGGGATTTTCATCAACCCCTGCTTCAAGAGTGGTCTCTGGCCATCCATTCTTCAGCACAAGGTGAGGCTTGGGCTTTTGCCCCTAAAGAGTCTCTGTGAAGAATTGTGACCAACCTTTGGAGCATTACTGGTCTGTTACAGCTGTTTCTATCCCAGGATCCACATGATCCTCACCAAAGATTATCTCGCTTTGATGTGTTGCCGTTAGGTAGGAGGTGCTACTGCTGCTCATGGTAATAGGCAAAAGCAATTTTTGTGATTTCTGGTTTACACCGAAGCCTGTTTCTTGGGTCCAGTTGCAGGACCAAGTGAATTTGTTTATGTTGGTTGCTTTATGTGTCATGCAATGACTGTATATCTGATGAGTTGGTTAGAAATACTTCATCTGGAGGAAAGTTGAAAATAAAATTGGTTTTGTCCTGATATTTATCCTCCTATTCATTTGCTTCTGGAAAAAGAAATTACAGCACCAACTGAAAAGTCTTGGTCTCTTCCTCCCAACAAAGTTATCCTGAAAGGGGCAACATCATCTCTCAGATTCAGAGCACTGTGAGGGAATCGTTACCTCTCAGATTCAGAGAACTTTGACATCACTTGTTCCAGATTTTTTAAGGCCTAGTTTTGGACAGTGGTGCAATGGTGCAATTATTTGAACAACAAACTAAAGTGTTCCAAATAGACCTGTATTTATTGTGTATTTAATCTGAGGCATATCGAATAATTTGTGGGTTTTCTTGTAAGTGCAGCCAATTACTGTAATTGGACCTGGAGGTCACAAACATTTAGATCACTATTACAAAACTTTGTTACATCAGTAAGGAGCATAAACTTCTGAAAAGTGAAAGATACAAAGGAATTCTTATTGTTGCTGATGTATTGTTCTGAAAGTGTCTAAATACTGAAGAGGAGGAAGTCAGAAAGAAGCAGGTTTTGTCTGTTGCTAGTACCACCACTTGTGTTCCTATGCTATTAAACAGGGAAAAGACTGTCAAGGTATTATTTTGGATCACTTCAGAGCTAGATGTACTGCTAATTCCAAAGCACATAGGGGTTTTTCCCCACAGGTTTGCCTAGATACTCTAGTCTGCATATTATATTCTTATGAAAGTCATGTGGAGTGATTATACTTTAGATGATAACTTTTAAAAGATTCATGTTTATAAGTACTTTTTAGTCATAGGACAATTATATTTAGTTCTGCTAATGCAGAATCATGCTAACATGAATCTTAAATATGTCACAGTGATAATCGTGTTTTCTTTTCTGGGCCATCAAAAAAATTATCAAATCTGTGTTTCAATTTGACTTGGCATGGTGTCTTGTATAAAAGGAGTAATGAAGCCAAAGTTCATATATGGAGCTCAGCTATACTATTTGGTGTCATTATAACACTGTACCTTTTTTTCCAAAGTTGCTTTCCCTTATTTAGTTTTGATTCAGATATACAAAATAGATTATGCAGTCAATGAGTTCCTCATTACTTAAGCGTCTGTCACTTTTAGTTGAAAACTCTGCTAAAGAAACGTTGCTTCTATTGTTGGTGTCAATACTTCCTGTAATTGTGGAAAGAGTTTTAGAAAATTTCCAGGTTTTGAGATGTAATACAATATGAAAGAACACGTATTAGTATGGGTGTTGTCACGTTTTCAGAATATTTTGAGATTTATCTTCCTTAACCTAGCATTTCCTTTTATTAAAAAAGGAGACATATACATATTTAAATATGATTTTATATGCAATGATAAATACATTGATATAATAGCAAAGTATTTGAAATACAGTAAATACAATTTATCTTTTTTTGTTGTAACTTGTCCTTCTAACATCACGCTTTATTTATATGGTTGATATATATAATTGAGAATGGTGGGCTAAGGTAGAGGATGATAAGAGAAGAAAATACTTTTACTAAAAACCCCACAAAGCAGATGAATCATTAGCAAGTTTTGTTTTGACATTAAATTAACATGAGGGTTCACCGGTGTATATGTGAAACTGGGTATTGGACAACAGCAATCTAGTAAAATCTTGAAGAAACATAATTGGACAAGTCTGGGCCATCTCATGAGAATACATGAAATAAACTGACAAGACAGTCTTCTTTCTCACTGCACCGTGGGTGGGAGACATTTTGGTGCAGGCTGCCTCTGCAGCAGGGTGCAGCTCATCAGGAGCTATGGTGAAAGGTTGTTTCCTTGGGAGGGTTGAGGAACTGACAGCCAGCAGGAAATGATTGATTGAAAGGTCTTGCAAAACTTGTACTATTTTCAGCAGTACCAGATACACAAAAAAATCTAATATTAATATGTGCTAGCTTTGCCATTATAAGTGGGATCTGTGTTGCTCTGGCAAGGAACACGTGGGTTTAGGTAGCCCTAGGAGGGTGGGTCCCTCTGGCCCTGCTGCTCTCTTCCTCCAGAGCCAGATATTTCAAGGACTGATTTTACGAGCAACTTGGAGCTGTTGCTGGTGCCAGTGTGGGTTGCATCAATAACAGCTTCAAGTGAGATACAGCAGAGACCCACTGGTAATCTTAGGTTGTGTTGAGTTCTTACAGGAACTGAAATGATAACAGATAATTTGTTGATACATTCCCTAGATACCCCTTAAAAAGCATAATCATGCTTGTGAGAGTGGAATGATGTTCAGATTTAGCTTCTTGTAGGCTGAACCAACTGCATATTGTTAGGAAACTGAAGGCAGTAGCTTGATGTAGCATTTCAGCACCTGGTTGCATGAACCTATCTGCTCTGAAAGAAGAAATATGATAATACTATAATGATAAACTTTTGCTTTATGATGGTTTATATCACCCAAGAGTTTGTGAATGGGAAACCTTCCCTACTTTCCACACCCTGTCTGAAGGCAGATACCTTTATAAACCTGTTAGGTAGTTGGGTGCTGTGAACAGCCAAATCCTAAGTGCTTCCTTTTGGCTTCAGAAGAAGCAGGGAATTGTTTCTAGAGTGGTAGGACCTTCTCCTTTTAAGAGTAACTGGGATAGAGATGTCTAAAATACTCAGTTCTGTAGTTCAAAATAGAAGGAAACAGTAATAAAAAGGAAACCCAAAATATAATATACCTCTGTAATTACAGGAGATAGCAAAAGACATTGAGAGAATTGTGAATGCAGAAATTCTTGTGTTTTTAAGATCTATTTGTTATGGGCATTAACTTAGAACAACTCTGTAGAAGCTGACAAAGAAATCTTGCCTAAAACAAAAGCCCCGAGGCAAATATCAGGAAAAGCAAATACAGCAATAGATCAAATATGATCCTCAGAGTGAAAATAATTAAAATTCCTTCCTTGAGATTTGTGTGGATAGTAGGAAAGCCTCAATACTTAGCATGGGCCAGTGCAAACAACAAGGTCTGGGAGGTGCCTACCTTTTCAAAAGAAGTGACACAACATTTGGAACAAGAAAAGATAGAAAATCATTCACTGGATCACACAAAAGTATCTAACCTCACTTCTTTCCAGTACTATACTGCTTCTGCAGAAGATGCAAGGCACACTTGATGAGAAGACTCTGCCCAAGGGCCATTTCTTTGTAACTATTAGTACATGAGTAAAGCTTGAATTCCATAATATGTTTTCTCTGAAATTTTATAAATAAGTGTGTATTTTCCCACTTTGTGTTTGGCACATTTTCTTCTACACATGCTAACTGTACTAATTTTCTAGGGGAAGGAGGTGAGGAGGTTAGGGGGCTGTCTCAGAGGCAGTCCTTGGAGGTGGCTGAACATGAGCACAAGGGCCACAAACATGGCCAGTTGTGGCTGACCAGGCCAAAAAGGTGTATTCTGACTTTCTAGTCTTTGAGATCACTGGATTTCTAGGACATAAAAAGCAGAGACAAGTATCATACCTCAACTTGGGACCTGAAATTCAAGTTGAGCTTCCTTCCTTCTGGCAAGTTACAAACCACAGTATAAATCCTTATTAACTTCTGTCTTGAACTTCACCTATAGAGCACATGGACTCCTGAGTCTGGTGTTCTGTAATTTTGAACTTGTGAAACATTCATTTTCAGTGGACTTACTTTTCAGCAGAAAAAACTGTAAATGGACAAGGGAAAATAACACTCAGCTCACTTTTCTATGGCCATCTTCACAGTCCAATTGTAAGTAGAGTAGAAAGTGAAACATTTTTATCATTCAGTACCATAGAGAGTCCTGAACATCTGTGTGCAGCAGATCCTTTTAAGTGGTGGAATATCCATTTCACAGAGGCATTTTTCCATATTAGAATTATTTCGCTTTGCACGTTTCTGCTTCTCAGTCAGTTGTTTTTAAAAATTGTATTAGAGGTCAGTACTTTCCAAACTTAAAATGACTTTTTAGGAATTAATCCTAGTTCTTGCTAAACCACTCTAAAAAAGTATTGCATGCTAAACACTCAGAGGGCTCAGACATTTTAGTTTTATGAAATAAAGGAAAGTTTCCAAGCAAACATATAAAAGTATGAGCTTTATTAAATTGTAAACAGCTATGTTACTACCCTCTGCTGCTCCCAGAAGCTTTGTGCATACCTATATTACACATAGCTACAAGTAAAAATTTGAACACTAATTATGGCTACAAATTTATGTATTTCCAAGCACAGCAAGCTGTAGTAGCAAGCTGAAAATAGATATAAGTAGATCTGGTCAATGTCCACCAAGATCAATTTGAATTTTTCACTGAGTTTGAGGAGGGCTCTGAACTTGGCACCATCAGCAAAGACAATGTTCCTGCTTACATGTGACTGCCTGGCTGTATACTGTGGACCAAACTTAGTTTGGTTACTGCTAGGGAACCACTTGATGTTAAGGACATACCACCTGCTGGATTATTTATTCTGGTTCTACACCTATGCATCCAGTTTTAATTTAGTATTGCAATGCCTTAGCTCCCAGCTGAGAGCTTATAAGACAACTGAAGGTTAAATCATTAGTTAATATAATTGAAACCTGTTCTTCTTTTACTGGGAAAAAAGAATGTTCTGAAACCATATTAAATTCTGTGGTTTTTTTCCTGCATGTGAATCCCTCCAGTGTTCCCATGTTTTGACCTCTACAGCAGAAATCACTCCAGATCTGATTTTGGTGAAGATTCTCACTTAAATTGCATGTGTAGGCAAAGCTTTAAACTAAAAAAAATTTTAAAAAAATTAATCTAGGGATTATCTGTGAAATTAAAGAAAAATCTCTGAGACAAGGCATTTTAAAGAATAAACTGGGGCTTAGAGCATACAAATGAATGAAAGCAAAGCAGCAGGGGAAAGGAGAGACATGTAGAGGGAAAGGTGACAATTTTGCTGAGGAATTCTCCTGTCATTTTCCCTAAGGAGGAGAGAAACAGAGTGGGGAGAAAGTGGGAGGAGAGCAGTGTGAAGAGGCTCTTGGATACCATGGAGATGGGTACGGTGTAAAAATCTGTATACTGTAGATAAGTAAGTAGGAGGTTGATATCAAACTTCTACCAGCCAGAAACTAGCTTTGTGCAGGGTAAACATGTTAAAGGTCTGGGGAGAAGGAAGCATTGTTTTAGCCTCTGCCATGCTGTTTGCCTACTTAACACTTAAGAGAGCAAAGGGAAGGGACGAATAAATGTTTTTCCAGCTTGTGCTTTTCAGTATGACTATCCTTTTATCTGTATCTAGTCTACCAGGAAGGAAGAATTATGTTCTAGAGGTTTTTTTTCCTCATTGAAATTGCTTGCTACTCCAGACCTGCTTTTTCTGTCTCTTCTTTTAATTTCAGTCTTAATTTGATTAACTGGGTGCTCATAATAAATTCATAATGCTTCTCCATGGTTCATGAATGTGGGGAAGAAAATGTGACAGATTCACTAGAAACTAAATGTTACTTTATGTCTGAGTAAGACAGTGTTTTTTTTAAAATTCAGTCTTTGTGTTACACTGCTTTGAAAGACTGTCTCTGTTCATTTTAGGATTTCTTTGTTCTCTGCTTCTAATTTTTATGCTTTCGATGCTTGCAAGACTGTGCTGTTATTTATATCCACGGCCATAAGAAAAATGCTATAGTTTGTGCTTATGACATTGTACTCTTAAGAATGATTGGATATTTTATTTTAAAATTTAAGAAACGCTGTAAAATGACAAGTGTGGTTTTCAGAAGATTGTTATTCATGCCATTGATTCTTCCTAAAATACAACCTGCCTGCTTCCTGTGAATCAGGGTAAGGCAAGCTGATACTTTGGTTGAAGTCTTACTTTGTTCCCTCAAATAATCCTCCCTGAAGCAAAAGTCTAGTTTTGAGACTACTTCAAGTGAGAAGAATTTCTACTTAAGGAAACAATATATTTACTGGAAGGTCTTGTGTATACCAAAAGAGATGAGAAAGGAAAGTATTTAGCACTGGTTTGGCAGCCTTCAAAAGCACTGTCAGTTACAGAGCTACACCTCTTCAGGACAAAAGTCCATGTGTGTGCATGTGTGAAAGTGTGAGCTAGAAGGAATTTGAGAAAAATAAGCTACTTAGCAAGTCAGACGCATTTACAAGATGTACATACAATAATATGATCAAGCCCCAAATGTGACCATAAAGTTGTATTTGCAACAAAGCAGTTTTCTGATAAGCTGTTGGGATCTACTGAGACATATCTCTGGGATTCTGAGTTGACTGCCCTGTGCTTATCCTGTGACTATCCACTGCTTAAATCCAATTTGTTTTCCATTTTATCCACAAGCTTAACTTTAGAATTATGCCAGAACAAGTGAATTATTTTTGCAAGAGCTGACATTTAAGTGCTGTACCTTCAGTGAAGTTTAGAGGAGTTGTGGGGGAACTGTTCTTACCCCTTTCAGTTCTACCCACTGCTTTTTGTCCAGGGCAGTTTTCTGTCCAGAGTCTGACTCTTCCAGTTATAATGGCAATAAAAGCACGGTTTTGCAATGGCTGTGCCTCTGCACCTGTGCGTTCAGGAGGAAGCATGGTGCAGCAAATTTCTTAAGACTTCAATTTGTTGCACTGGAGAACACACAAGCTGAGGTGTTCACCCCCCTGTGGTAACTGGAGCATGTATTGTAAAAGTCCTGCAGGGAGGGATGGGGACCTACGGTGCTGCTGCAGGGGCAGGACGTGTCTGACTCTCAGCAGTCTCATCCCTAGCTATTAACCTTGGCCAAATGCCAGTAGCAGTCTTTATGAAAAATGTAAATGTCTCTATTCCCTAAAGTATTTTTGTTCCTTAATTTCCCAAACTTACTGCAAGCTGTGGTGGTGCTTAGGGTCTTCTTAGAGGTTAGAAGCCCAGCATTTTCAGACAGTGGTTATGCTGACCTTCTGTCTGTAGAAACTAACTGGGTTTTTTGTTGTGGTTTTTTTTTTTTTAAGACTTTAAAGTGTGCATGTTGACCTCCAAGAGAAAATTCAAAGAAGCTGTCTCTGAGCATGATTTTTAATTGGCCTTTTCTCAGAAATAGCAAAGGAAAAAACATTAAACTTTAAGGTACAGTTTTACAGATGCTGATAGGATTGTAGAGGGTGTAAATTATAGATTTAAAAGTCACATTAAAATAAGGACTTGAGTGTTTCAAGTACAGATTGCTGCTGTTAGGAGCACCAAAGCTTATTGTCTGCACCAAAATAGGTGACTTCAATGTGTAAATCTGTGAAGAAGGGTGAGGTCCTGCCTCAGCAAGGGCCAGTGGTGGTGGGAGGCTTCTGCAGCACTTTTTGCTGGCTGCAGTATCTCAGCAAGGTAGAGGTAGTTCTGTCCCTCTTCCCTTGAGGGAGCTCAAGTTTCTGGGGTTTTGTGTTGTCTGCTGGAACTGACTGTGTGAGGAGGGAAATGCTATGCTTTGGAATTTGTTCCTGAGTGATTTATGAAACGGTGGTATCATTGATGGATAACATAATGTCTTTCTAAACTAAGTGTGTTTACCTATGGTCTCACGTTCTTTTACTCAACTTTTCTCTATGGGAGAGTGTGAAACTAACTTTATGGACAGGTAGTAAGCAGCTAATTTTGTAGGATTCTTCTCTGTGTGCAGTTCCTAATAAGCAGAGTTTACATCTGGATTGCGTGATAGCTTGTTTGGGTGCAGTATGAGAGCACAAAGCTTGATCAGATATGCGCTCCAGCAATCATTGATTCTTCTTATGTTGTTAAACATACATGCATATTAATGTCTGGTTTGGTTTTTTTTGTTGCAACAGGTTCTGCCTGGCATACTGCAGAAGCATTGCTGTATTTTACCTGACAGGAACACAGGTACAATTTTCTCAATGAGTTAATACTGTAATATGATTTGGAGAAATACAAACACACTGGATAATATACAGAAGTTGTTTGCTATTTACGGTCATTGAAGTTGTCTTCTAGGGAGTGACAACTTGGATGTTTTGTTTAAATTACCTGCTTTCATGTGAAGATTCTGTGTATTCTCTTAACTTTCTAGAGCTATCACTGTTGTCGAGACTGCTACCAGGTCTTGCTTATAAAGGTATTTGTATGAACTTCTGAAGCATCTCTATTGTTAATTATCAAGTTATAATATTGGCAAAAAAAGGGCTTTAATACTGGGTTCTGCATTCTGGTCCTGTTGATTCACAAAGGTGCTAAGTCTTCACTAAGTCTTATGCATAGCTCTGGCTGCAGATAAATGCTTGCTTTAAGCCTGTTGCTCAGAGACTAGAGAAGTAGACTAAAGAAGTAGACAGAAGGACTATCTCTTATAATGCCTTGCTATAGAGAAGGAGCAGCCTTAAAGTAATACATTTATGACTAGAACAAATCAATTGATGAGAATGATAACATGGATGAGAAAAAGTGATCTAATTTTATATTCCTTTATTACAGCAAAAAGATTTTTTTTAAAATATATTTTTATAAATTGGGTGAAAGTGACTGCATATACAATTGTGAGTTTGATTTATCAGACTAATTTCAGAATAGGAGAAAAAATATAGCTTATTTTTGACATCTTCTTAATAGAACATATGTGATTGCTTGCAGCTCTTAAGGCTCCATTTCCCCAATAGCTACCATTAAAATAAACTGGTTTATTCCTTATCTCAGTATTACTTCTATTTTGGGCACAGTTTGCACTAAGGGTAATTGTGTAGAGAATTTGACAGCTGTGTTGAACTGTAGTCTGACTTGTGGTTACCTGCAATGGATCAAATGAAATTTAAAATCTCATTTCTGTTTTCATCTGTGAACACGGGAGGAGTTCTATAGTAAGACATTGAATAATGTACCTCTTCTAGCAAGAATTTGAAAGTTTGTAATTGGTGAACAGATTGAAGACAGACCTCAGTCTTCATATTTATTTCAAACTTTCCTAAAATCTAGACTAAGGAATCATGGTGTAATGACCTCAGACCAGTCTGTGTCCTCCTGTACTAATATTGTGTGCTAATTACCTTTTTTTTTAATATAAGAATTTTATCCAGATTCCTTTCATGACCAAAGTCTTCTTGACTTGTACAGAAGTGTACCAAGTGCATATCAAAGCCAGTGTTACCTGAAGTGATGGCCTGGAGTTGGGCAGTAAGACTGTGACCATTTATCTAAAGAGGGCAAAATATGCCTTTATAATCAATACCAAGAAAGCCATTTATTTAAAATCCCAGTCACCTTCAAATGTGCCTTCGTTTGGACATGAGAGAATGGAGGAGCTTGCTAATGTAAAATTTGTGTTTGAAAATTTTGAAATAAGCTCTTTCAAGAGGAAACCTATCTGATTTTGGTGTGTAACAACTGCTGTACAACTCAAGCACAGTTAGCTATGAAAATAACTGCTGTTGCTTTTGTGTGCCGGCTGCGGTAAGTATTTTTATGCTTACCTTTTATATAGTTAGGAGTTGACAGCAGGTGCAAAGTGAGTGATGTCTGTGTCCATTTTTCCCATTTCCTCCATTTATGGTGTTTTAATACTTTGCAGAGAGGGGAAGAGTTCAGACTGGACATGGGATTTTTCAGCTCCTTTCTGCAGGAAAAGAGCAACTGATTTTTTGAGTTTGATTCACTGAGTCTGTTAGAGATAGATGAACCATTCTCTTGTTGATTATATCTGAATCAACTAGTCCAAACTAATAAGATGACATTGATTAAATTTGTGTAAAAGTGGAACATGTTGTTTGCATCGAAATGTATACGTTGTGCATAATCTTGTCAAGCTCCATTCTTAATAAGTGAGCCCAGAGAAATTGCCTGATCACAAGCTGTAGATCTATGTCTGTGTTCAGCTGCTGACACTGGAGGAGTTTAGCAATGTACAGAGTTAAGTGTTATTCCTAATAAAAGGATGAGAGAGAGATGGACTATGGGAAGGAATAGGAGAAGAAAGAGAGGAAGAAGCATAAAACGAGGCCTCCAAAACCATTAGGGAAGAACACAGATACTGTAGGCAGTAGGGATGGATGAAAGGGAGAGGGCAATTTGCCTACGTGTTTATAACCATTCAACAGTCCAGGCATGGTCAGCTTGGAGGTCTTGGGCTCCTCGTTCAAGAGTGGCCTCACAACCTGCCTCTTTCATGCTGTTAGTGCAGGAGCTGCACCCCAGAGAAACAAGCCTTTGGGAATGATGAGGCCAGTGCTGCCTGGTCATCCTTTCATCTGGCTGTCCTCCAGACCTAGCCTAACCTCGACTCTTGGGAAATGTAGGCCTTAAAAGACGTACAGACCCAGATTGCCTGTACCCTAGGAAATTGCATATTCCAGTGTCCCTTCCTAGACTGTAGTGTAAGTTTGAAGTGGCAACTATCAGTATGAAATATCAGTATTGATATTCTGTATTTGTAAACTGGAGAATAGAGCTGTGCATGGAAAGAAAGGTACATGGGAGCAATGATCACCTTCCCCTGGTGACAGTGTGTTAGTACTTCTACCATGAACTTTTATTCTCGGTGCTTATAACTTGGCTATAAAAACATCTCCTGCACAGCCTTTCAAAAGGAAGGATAAAAAAAGTAATTCAGCCATTCCACAGCAATGCAGTTTTGGAATAAGATACATATTTAACAAAATTAGGTGTTTCAAAGGTTAAAGAATTAATTTTTCAAAAGTAGAACATTTACAAAATCTCGATCTCTAAATAAAACACCGAATGCTTCTAGTTGGTTTCTTGTAATAAGCTTTTCTAATAGTTAGTAATATTTCATTTCTTAAGTGTTATTTGTGGCTTTCCATGAATCATAAATTTATTTGCATTACTAAATTGGAGGTTCATATAGCATGCACTGGTGTAATGCATGTTCACTGTCACGTTGGCTGGTATCCAGAACTTGTATTTGTCACATGCCCTGTGCCTTGAGAAGCAAAAGATGGATCCCAGACCAGACATCTTTATTTTGCTCTTCCTTCTTACATCGTAAGCATACTATAAGAGCTGTATTGATGTCCCTTCTAGGTTTCTTCCATCTTCCATAACTTAACCAGCCAGCAACAACTGGGATGCGTTAATAGTTATAAAGTTAATTGGAAGAAAAGCAGCTACATACTCTGTACAGGTGTTACTAACAAGATCATAGGGGGAAACAGTGTGAAGGTACTAATGACCTGGTGGGGAGCAGCTTGTTTATTTTCTTGAATTATATATAACCCTCTCTCTCTCCAGCTCCAGCTGGGAGAAATAACTCACCCCTTCTGATGGATGTCCACCACCCTCGGTGTACACATGCAGCCAGCTCTGATTCCCTTTATAAGTATTTCTCAGCAATGATTGATCCCCTGCTACCGGGAACTCTTCAGCCAAGTCAGAAGTCCCTCTTGAAACTGCACAGTTGCTTCTGTAAACCTTAGACAGATGCTAAGGCTGTCCTTCCCCCTCCCTTCCACCTTACCAAGGTTCTTAGTTATGATAATGATTCAGAGAGCTGCTCACACAATATGAGCAGTGCACTTGGTTTCTACCCTCAAAATGATGATAGCCATTAAATACAACAGGTTTTGGCATTACTAAAAAAACATAAAAAATTGAGGAGTAGGAATGCAGTTTTGAAGCACAGAAGTCAATGTACCCTAATGTGGGTTGCTTTTTAAATTTATGTATTTTTTAAATTTATTTTTATTTCCGGTCTTGCTTGAAATAGAGCTATTCAGGCAGTATATGTGGGTTGTTTAGCTATAGATACTTTCATACAAATAAAAGGAGGATATATATGTGAATGCTTATGCTTTTATGTATGCTGTGTTTAAGCAGTCTTAGAGAAGTGAATTATTTGGAGTTTGATTTCTGTTTATCCCAGAGCTCCCTGTATTGTGATCTAGCACAGTAAATGACCCTCAGGGTGAGCACAAATATACTTGGTGCAGTAAAATGTGAGTTATCAATGGGACTTATTAGCAGAAGGCGCTCAGTGTGATTTTTACCATTGCTGCAGCTGTTAAATGGACATTCTTGAAGTGCAGAGATGCTGATGGCTGTGTGCTGTGTCTGCTGCTGTTGTGCTCTTGATACACAATTATTAGTTTCCTGTCATGCAAGGAAATTGCACAAATGGCTTCTGTACTATCCTTTTCTGTCATAGCTGGGAGTTTAATATGTTGTAGATTGCAAATTTGGGCTCATTTTTTCCACTGAAGATCCCAAAGGAAGGAATGAATCAATAGTTACTAACAGCTTTTTGGGTTGATTTGTTCTTTGGCGCTTTAAGCTTGAATTTCCTCTCTCATAGTGAAGGAGGACATAGGTACAATAAAAATCATACGCATCTATCTGACACACTTGATTCTGATAAATAGCTCTTTTCAGCATTAAACAACACTGTTAAAAAAAAAAAAAGAAAAATAAATTATGCTGTCTCAAGTTTCCTCATCATCCATTTTCAGGTCAGCTCTTGTGTGCTGATATTGAACTTGCACAAGACATTAAATTCTTTGTTACAATCATTCTCTTTTGTCCACTGCATTGGCTAAAATTACATTTCAAAATGTGTGACCTATGTTCTCTCTGCAAAGAATGAGTAATATCTGCTTGAGAGAGTGGTAATTGCTTTTTATACAAAAGCAGGTGTTTAATAATAACCAATCTCTTAATTGAGTGAAGTATAGCCCAAAACAGTAATGTTTCATCCTTTGCATGTTTGTTTTTCTTCCTGTTGCTTGAAAATCAAATATTGAACAGGAAAAAAATCTGAGATGGTACTAAAAAGAATTCCTGCATTAAACTTTACTAAATTGGGTAAAGAAGTTAACATAGCCCTTTTTTTTTTTTTTCCTTAACCATATCTACAATTCTGTTGCCTTAGTAGCATTCAAAATAAAAGCAGTGTGGATTGGTGCTCAAAACCAACGTGTTTTGTAACTAGCAAATATGGTACTAACCAGTATATATATTTATGCAAATGCAGTGGATCTTTGTAAGAATTGCCATCCAAATGACTGGGCTCACAATGCATGTATGTGAACTGTAGAGAGCAGCCAGTTTGATTTCACAGAAGGACAGTGTTCAGAAGCCAAAGTCTCACTACAAAAATAACTCAGCATGTTGACTAGCATAGCATCTTCCATCTGAACATTTTGAGGTACTTAATTAATTGTGAGGGATTCTTGTCTTGTGCTGTTCAGACAAAGAAATTTTATTCCTATGTTTTATAGAAGAGAAGGTCAGATTATCAGCTGGTGCAATGCAAGAATAATCCCTAAGAGTTATGTATCATCCTCTTTAGAAGTTCTTTCCTTAAACTGAGATTGTACTTTTGCTTTCAAGACGTAGTTATAGATTTTTAGACAGTTCCTGCAGATTTCACCTGCTGTCTGCTTGCTGAGTTCAACATGAGTGTTCTCATTCAGTTGTTCAGCTGCAGGCTGCCTGCTGGTACTTTCCAGCCTAGTTTCCATGGAAATGGGAATTAGAGGGGTGAAAATAAAGCAGGAGTAAGTATTTTCTTAATCTTCTAGTTAATCCGGAAGTTCCCCTACCTTGGTATCAAGGTTGTTTTGCTTTCAGTTGGCTAGGCATATGATGCCAACTTTGGCAAAATAAAAAATAAATAAAACCTGTCATTAGAGCTGTTATGAGCAATACCTGTTACTGAAACTCTGAGAGGTGTCAGGGATCACCAGTAAAGGATGAGGAGGGGGAAACTGAACTGGGCTGTGCAAGGAGAAACTGATGAAAGGGTGTGAGGCAATACCCAGTGACAGGGGTGATAACCTGTGACAGAACTTCTTGTCAGACATAGCTTACATTGTGAAAAATGTTGACAGTAAGTAATTAAATAGTGCCACATGAACCTAGGGGAGGAAAACATCTAGTTCAGAGATCTAATTTAGATGCTTCAGACTGAAAGTGAAACAAAGGATATAATCTAATGCTTTCAGAACATAATTTAGGGTTCTCATGCTTCCCTAGCGATTCCTGCTCTCCTTTTTTTCTCCACATTACTGACACTACTACATCAGCAAAGTCAGGACTGTGGAGCAGTCACTGTACAGATGGGTGCATACTGAGGTAAAATTTCTACTTATTGCAAGCAGCATACTCTTATATACACTCTTCTTTCCTTTCCCCAGTGGCTGAACCTCAGTGACTTTGTGTTAGCCTATCCTTGGGGAAAGATCTGGGATCTCTAGGCCAAACCTTCGTTACTTTTTTGACCAGAAGCAACCAGTTGAGTTAGCACAGTTAGGAACAGGGGGCAAACAGGCCTATGCCGTGCTCCAAGGATGATCAGCTATATCCACCTCTTTTATGACAGATGCTTGTGTGGCCTTTCCAGGCCTTTTATTCAGCTTCCCCGACCTTAGCACTGAAAACTTTTCCTAATACATAACCTGATCCTTCCTTGCTGCAGCTTAAGCTCATTAACTTGTAGGGATGATTGGAGCCTCCTGTTTCTCAGCTCCTTGCCGATACCTCTTATATACTTGAAGACTGTGTTTTCCAATCTTCCTTCTTACTAGATTTTGTCATCTAGGTTAGCAAATTCCACTTCTCTCCTCTTTTCTGTATGATGCACTAGCATACATGTAATCCTGACATGTTTTGATTGTAACTCATTGAAATATGAGCTTCTTTTCACCCTGTGGATTTGTTTAGAAGAGACTGAACCATGTAGCAATCTCTAAACATGGCATCGTCCTTGATTAATTGATGCCTAATGTCCCATTTTTACTCTACAGAAACTCTCATATACTTTAATCTGTGACATTTCTTCTTCCAGAAGGATTGATTGACTTGAGTATGTTAACACTAGCTATAAGCTTGAAAAAGAGGGGCTTTTGGTTTTCTTGATTTTATTTAGTACTAATTTAATTCTGGAAGGTCGCTCTGATAGGAGGAATGAATGTAATTTAAATAGTTAAAAAACAGGAGGTTTGAGTAAAGATATCAAAATTTTTTATTTTAATACTCTTGAGTGGGTGGGTTTTCACTTTTCCTGGTTCTCTTCCCCTCAACACAGCCTACAAGGTGAATATAAACCTATTCCCAAACTTTGGTTTTGCCTCAGTGTTTTTTTTTCTTTAGCTCTTCTCTTATCTACAGAAGATCAGCAGCACAGGGAGTCTAACCATAAGGAGACAGGGTGTTCATTCCACTTCTTCCAGGGATTCAGAATCTGGATAAGGTACAACAGGCATATTAAAACAGGTAGTTTTGCAGTGATGTTAAGAGGATACCTGCAAGCTATGGAAGAAATTATCTTTTGAAGTTAGCATGCATTCTTTAGGTCATTTCAGACTTAGTACTGCTAGATGTCTAGCTTGAATAAGGTACTATACACTTTCAGTCTCAAACCAGCCAGGACACTGCCTTGTCTTACTGGATTTGTATCTACCTAGGACTGTTCTGCTTAATCCACTGAAATCTGGTATCTATTTGGTACAACAATATAGGCCATTTGGTGCAGGCTCAGACTTCAAAGGAGTCAGTCTGTTATCTCAAGAACAAAAGATCCTCAGACTTCAGTATCAAGACTTCCAGGTATAGAGCTAATTAACACGTATTAGTCCACTTACAATAATTGGACAGGCCAGGAGATTCTGCGTATGCGTGAACATAGAACTGTTTTAAGACTCCAGCTGGTGCAGATCTCTGTGTCATTCTGCTTCTGGAGTAAAAAGCATCACCGCAGCACAGTGCACTTGTGCTTCACTCTTTGCACAGTGTCCTAGTTGGCTGCTATCATAATACAAAGTCCTTTTTGGAGTTCAAGGTCCTCCACTACAACTAGCTTCTCACTAGATGTTTTTGCCCTCTAGTTACTGTTATGAGAAGTCACCGTCATGCTTCACCCAAAACTATGTAGTCTTAAAACCAAAAAAACTAAGGAAGAGATTTCATTGTTGTTTAAATGTCATGTTAAATGTTCCAAGATTAATAAAACGTGCTCCCAGGAAAAATGAATGCTGACTAGCCCCTGTGCTCTCAGGCCTGGGTATAAACCACTAGCTATAAATTAGCAATTTCACAACAGTCTCACCCCCATATGTGTGTGGGGAGCAGGAACTGAAGAAGGGGCACTAACTCAGTGAAGCTTAATTCTAGAAGTAGAGATGTGAGTAAGCATATATGTTTGCAGTCATCTTGCCTAACATCCTAAGAGCCCTGCCTGCTGAAGGTGTGTAGGAAGGAAATTCTCTCCAGAAAACAGCATCTCTTGCAAGAAAGCTTACTTGACCTTTATTTCTAAAATGTTTTGTAAAGCAGTCCCAACGTGTACAGCTCAGCTACTGAAGGAAAGGAGAAGTGTATGCCAGCAGCAGCAGAAACCGCAGGCAGCTCTGATAACTGGTCATGTTAGTAATGTGACTAAGTATTCCTAAATGAAAGCGGGATGCAGAATGATTAATTTCTACATGTTAGAGTTTGGGATTTTTATTTTTTGGTGCTTTCAGCTATTTGTGAAATGGTTACCCCAGCAGTATATAAATCACGTGGACTGAGGGGGTGTATGTGTATGTGTGTGTGAGTGTACATTACACAGGTAGTCTCTGGTGGAGGAATGTAGTTTTGAGGTTCACTGCCAAAATGTACAGCTTGGCCAACACAGTGCAGTGTGTGGGTAGAGTTAAAGAGCGTGTAGTTGAGCAGAGAAATTGAAAGATACACATTTCTTCTTGTACAGCAACTGAGGTAAAATGTTAGTACTGTTTTCTAGAACAACTACCAGTCAATGGTAAGGACCAGAGAGAATTTATATAGGTCTCAGAGGAATATAGCTGTAATGCTGGAGAAGTCTTGGATTCATTGGTTTCACATGAGTACAGTAGACCACACTTATATTTCATTACCACTAGAGGAATTTGATTGTGGGCTGAAAGAAACTATTCCTTGACCTTTTAAAGGTTTCAGGAGTGCCTACACAGAAGTATCTGTAGTATTCAGTAGTGTCTTGCCTCCCTGTGGCTACTTTGGGACAACTCAGAAGCAAGGATAGATCTCTTGGCTAGAATGCATTAATCATACATAATGCAGTTGTGTAAGGTATAGAAGTAACAGAGATGGTTTATTTGCTACCAGTTTCTTAACATGTTGATTATATTCCTTTTCTCCTTAAATTGCAATTCAACTGTTTAAGTAGAGTATTATGCTAAAAATATCCTTTCACGATCTGGGAAGACTCCTGGTCTTGAGATGAGTAAGCAATGGAAACAGCATCAGAACTGACCATCAGTCTTTTCTCCCAGATTCATTCCAGTTGTATCATAATCCCAAATTTTATCAAAGCTTTTCAAGGTTTTGATGAGCAGAACATTTTTTTCAGACTATGTGGGAATAATGGTTCTTATCACAAAAGTTTTCTTTCAAAAAGAATGTAAGTTAGAAAAAATGACTAGAATTCACACTACTAACTTCTGAAAAGAAATCTATTTCAAGAAACTCTTGTTTGCTTTATTTTGTCCTTCTCCACCCCACCCAACTTCTCCACCACCTCTTTACTAGAAGAGTGGGAGAATGTGGGGAATAGGGTTCTGTATCTAAGATGCTCAGAGTGTTAGATAACTTATTTTTGTAAGTTGCCTGAACAATGTTTGTCTGCTCTAAGCCATGCTGCTTAATTTGGAGTAGTCTGCCACAAGTTTTGGACTTGTATTTAACCCCCTAGGACTGAACAACAGATTTTAAAAGATGTAACATATTAGCCTCTTCACAGTTAAAACCCTGAGAGCTCTCTTTTCTTCCAGCTGTGCATTTTCCAGAAAAGAACATCCCACTTCTACTGATGTACTGATGGAGCCTTCTTCCAGACAATCCTCTTTTTTCTTTCATTTGACTTACTAGTACAGTATTATTATTAATGTACAATTTGTCCTGTCCTTCCTATTTCTTCTTGAATTAGCTGGTGGGGTGGGAGTACCAAAACATACATTTTGTTATCAAACATCTGAGCTGTTCATACTTTCCATTTAAAGATAAACCACAGTGGTATTCTCTATGCTTAAAATGGTGGAGTTTTTTTCTGCGCTAGAATAATTTTTTTGTAGTAATGCTGTATGACGTGGTTATCCTGTCTTTTGGGATACTACAACATAATAGGCACTATAAATAACAGCTGCTAATGTCTACAATCGTGCACAACAGGCAGTAATTTAACCACTTGTCTCCTTTCTGTCACAATGGGAAATATCAAACCCTTCTGCACTAATAATGCAGGTCCCCAAAGCTGTTAGTGGTGGTTATTGTAGAAGTATATTACCAGAGACAGTGCTGCACCCTCCACACTTGAGATGAAACAGTAGCAAATGCTTCTACACATGTGGTTTAGTCATCTCAGTAAAACTCTGCATTGGATAAGACACCAGCTGTATCTCCAGAGAATCTCTCCCCAACTGCTGGCTGTGAGGAGTGATGCTGTTAAGCAGGGAAAAGCAGAGGAAGAGCCTAGGAAAAGCAAAACCTGTCCTATTAGTTTATCCTTCTTGGGCAAAGATCATTGAGGGCAGTGAAAGGGAAGAAAAGGTGAGGATGTTTCACTGTAAAGAAAGGTGATGTTTCAGTCTACTTCTGTGAAAGTAATTCTACAAGATTAGATGCATGGTGTAGATTATATTACTTTTATTAAAATATGTTGGTGTGCTAGACTTAAGTTGTTAAATGGTTAAGTGAGGAAGTCTGAACTTGTAGTTGACCAAGGCTGCTCTCCCAGAGTCCTCCAGATCTTATCTGGACACAGCTTAAGATCAGGGAAGAGGTGAGAAATAAGAGCACAGTACCAGAGAAACTACGAGAAGCATAACTCACAACTGTGCTCATCTGACAGCAAACCCCGGGGATGAATCATCTGAAGATTTTCAGTGGTAAATATAGGAAATCTAAATTTGCCAAAGAATAGTGATGGCATGACAGAAAGCCATGAGGGCATTTGCAGTCATTCTTATCTTATATAATGGCTTCTTGAATGTCCTTTATAAACCGAGGACTGATCCTCTGTATTGTACCATTAAAACTTCTTGTGAGCCAGGAGCCTCCATACTGAACATGGACAGAACAATGCTGGAGGCTTCAGCTGGCAGAAGTTTAATTCATGAACCACCTTCACAAATATATTTGGAAATTGTGAGTCACAGAAATCAGCCCACAAGGCATAAGAAATTACATCATGGTTAAGCTGTAGGTGATTATAAATGTAAGGGATAAGATATCACATAAACTTCAGGGAAAGGGAAGTGTATTTTGAAAATGCTTCGGTACTTTTTTGCTCCTCTGCTCATATGGAGGGCAGCTGGAGGAAGCAACATGAAATCAAAAAGCCTGAAGAGGAAGGACCAGCGTGGCATGGGCTATTACTAGTGTGTGTTAAAGGAAGCATCCTTTCTTCTGTTGCTATAAAGACATAGAAATCCTGTACAGTCATGAGCACCTCTGCATTAAGAGTAGTGATCAATGTTTCATATACCCAAGCATAAGTCTTGCTGATGTGTTCTATTTGCACTAAATATAAAGTGATTCTTTAAAAAAGATCATTAGAATTTGTTGCCCAGTGCTGAAATTTTCTAACTCTCTCCTGTTTCTATGGAAACTGTAATAGTAAGAAGACACAGTAAACAAATGCACTGTATTATAAGCCTCCTCTTTAGCAGGACATTCATTTTATTAGTATCTATCCAAATTAGTCCGATGGTAAGTATTGTGCATTTGACCATCCAAACAGTAAAGTATCTATTTCATTTTCACTGAAAACTTATCTTCTAGCTTCGAGGGCTTTTACTTTGATCTTTAATCATTTTTCTAACCCAGTGGTGGGGTGATACATGCCAGTGGTTGGTACATTGCTGCTGGTAATACTTGCTTTGCTCAGCTGAGAGTAGTAAATGCTTAGTAATGTTTATGAAGTGCTTCAGAAATAGGAAAATCTTGAAGTGCATAACTATCCTTGTTGTTAGCTAACGCAGAAAATAAAAACTTCTTTTGCCTGTGATTCTTTTGAATGTGCTTATGTGGCGTGGTCTTCCAGGGACATAGCTAGAAAGACATAGCCTGCTGTTTAGGAATAAATAATATGCCTTTCATGGAACAAATTACATTTCACAAAGTGGAGTGTCATCTTCTGGAACAGTGCACAATTGCGGTCCTTGAAGTATTCTGCACAGCAACAAAAGCTGTGTATGTTCTGGACTGCCAAGTGCTGCAAAGAGGGCAAGGAGGCTGACCTCCACCTGTCCCTGCTCTGCCTGCTGGGACTGACAGGTTTCAGGCAGGAGCACGCAGTGCATCACCTTCAGTGCTGGGACCATGTACCTTGCAGGCATGTCGCCCAAACTGGCGAGCTTGAGTTGAGGAGGCAAACTTGGTACTCACTGATGATACAACGAAATTCATGCATGATTACTGATCTTGCCTTCTATTTTATAAATGAATCTTCCTTCTGTGAAACACATTTGAAGACATCTTACTAGTACTGAAAGGGATCGTCAGGTTTTCAAAGGTTAAAATTGTGGATAAATTGTTCAAGTGGCTCAGTGAATTATGTGCCCGGAGTGGTTTATGGGGAGTGAAAAAGTCAAAGCTCAAATAATCCAAGTTAGGGTGGGGGAAGCCTGTTTGGTTTTGGTGTGATAAAGAGATTGCTCACACTCAGGTTACTGGGAATTTACTCTAACTCTTCCCCTGGGCTGCAGGATGGCAATGAGGCAGTCACCTTTACTTCAGTTAGTAACAAATGCGCTTCAGCAACTTATAGAGACCTGCCATACAATAAGCAAGATATTTTGTTTTTTGTACATGGACAATTTATGATGCTTATTTCATTGAAGATCTGCTGTGTTAAGTATTTAATAAAATCAATTGATAACTGTATTTAGTAGTAGAATCACAGAATCATAGAATCATTATGGTTGGAAAGGACCTCTAGGATCATCAAGTCCAACCTTCATCCCAGCATCTCCCTAACCACTAGACCATAGCCTCAAGTGCTACACCTACTTGTTTTTTAAACACCTCCAGGGATGGTGATTATCCCCCCTCCCTGGGCAGCCTGTTCCAGTGCTTAACCAGTCCCTCAGTAATATCTTCCTAATATCCAATCTAAACCTCCCCTGACACAACTTGAGGCCATTTCCTCTTGTCCTATTATTAGTAATTTGGGAGAAGAGACCAAAACCAGCCTCACTACAACCTCCTTTTAGGGAGTTGTAGAGAGCAATAAGGTCTCCTCTCAATCTTCTCTTCTCTAGACTAAACAGCCCCAGCTCCCTCAGCTGCTCTTCATGTCATGTTTTCCAGATCTCTCACCAGCCTCATTGCCCTTCTCTGCACCTGCTGCAGCAGCTCAATGTCCTCCTTATACTGTGGTGCCCAAAACTGGACACAGTGCTCAAAGTGCGGTCTCACTAGTGACGAGTACAGGAGCACAATCACCTCCCTACTCCTGCTGGTCACATTGTTACTGATACAGGCCAGGATGCCTTTGGCCTTCTTGGCCACCTGGGCACACTGCTGGCTCGAATGGTAGTCGCATTTAAAAATGCTCTAGAGAAATTGATGGGGATGGGCATGCTAATGATGGAAATATGTTGATCTGGAGAAACATAAGTCATTGCTGGAAGCCTTTCTATTCTGGTGGTGGTGGTAGGAGACACTAAAACTGCAACTTGTAGGTTTATCTTTTCAGATTCTTTAGCAGTATTCTGAGTATCACTGTTACAGAGAATGAGATAATCTGTCTGGTTTGGAAACACTTTTGAATTTGGAAACAATGTTAATGAATGTTGCTTCTCAAATGCATAGAATGCTTTGATATCTGTTAAGAAGTAGGCTACTGAATGGCGCTTAAGATATCTACTTCTGTCTGTGCAAAAACAAGTGACTTGCTATCATCCAAATGAGACAGCTTTTTTATGCAGGCCATCAGATTTGACAGGGACTCTTCAGATACTTTCTACCTCAGAGAGACTGGCTCTGTGAAGGAGCCTCCCATGCCAAGACAAGCTTCTTCATAACTATGAGCTATCAACCTGTATAAGCAGAGAAGATAGTTTTGAAGGAGATATTAGTATTTTATTTTGTCTGTTTTTTCATGAGGGGCAGATGGAAAGCCTTCAATATGTTTGTCTTTCCATTTCGTGTGTCAACTTGAAAGCAAATAGATTCCATCACACCTCATTCAACATATGAAAGGAGCTTATAAGAAAGAGGGAGAAGGAGCTTTTACAGGGGCCTGGGCTGACAAGGCAAAGAGCAATGTTTTTAAGGTGAAAGAGAGAGTAGGTTTAGATTGGAAATAAGGAAGGAATTTTTTGCAGTGGGAATGGTGAGACATTGGAAGAAGTTGTAGATGCCCCATCATTGGAAGTATTCAAAGACAGGTGGAATGGGGCTTTGAGCAACCTGATCAAAGATGTCCCTGATGAAAGATGTCCTGCCTATGAAAGGGGTGTTGGACTAGTTGACCTTTGAAGATTCATCTCAACCCCAAACATTTGATGATTCCATGATTTTTTTGGTTTTGGTTGGACTTCATGTTATTGGAATTAAAATTCAAGAAAGGGTGAACTCTGAGATATATTTGATTGATTGTCTTTTTAATTTGTGTGAGATTCACATTCATAGTGAAAGGCAGAATTTGACCTTAACATGAACACCTTCAAAATCTCAACCTTGTAGCTGTGAAGATACTGCTCTTTGGAAATCATTACAAGTAAAAATTGCTGGGCTGCATTCATTATTTTCTGGTAGAGCTCATCTTTGACTTATCTACTCAAGTAGTTTNCATTCTGTGATTCTGTGATTCTGTGATTCTGTGTGAGAAAGCTGTAGTCATCTTTCTTCTTTTGAAACTAACATTTAAGTCCTTGTGCAAGACATCATATGCCATTTCATTATTTTTATTTTGCTGAGTTGTAACTCTAGAGTGTCACAGATCACAGATATTTTCTCTAATGTTCTGTGTTTTGTTTTTCCTGAGGGTCTTTCATAACTTAGTGTGGTCAATAACTCCGATCTTCTCCCTTGTTGGTAGTTCTTTTCATCCTTTTTTTTTTTTTTTTATTTGGCAACTTTATCACTTTATTAGATATTTTGCTGATTTCCATGTCTAAGATTTTGCAGTTCCCTGTAGGATTTTATGTGCTTATTATTTTCTCTCTAGTTTTGCTGTCTTTCTTTTTGATCTTCTAGTTTTGTTCTTTATAACTTACCTTAATTTTTCTTTCTCTTTCTTTTTTAATAGTGTAAGAAATGCCTCCTAGGTTGATATTCACTATACTTACACTTGAGTAATGTAGTCTTTTTGGGCTAGCAGATTCTTAATTATTTGACAATGTGTAATGGTCGGCTGATTTCTCTGAAAAAATCTTTCAGTGTACCGTCATGCAAGTTATTGACAAATTACTCTCAACAGTAAACTACAGAGCATCCTTAACTGTCACTGATATCTTTCCTTGGCATTTTAGAAGACATATGGCTTCCTACAAAACTGTGTCATTATTTAACTTGAATTTTGTTGCCTTCCTGTTGGATCTTTTGACTAAGGTATAAATACTGTTCCATAAATATTTCTTTTCTCATTCAAGGAATCAAGTGTTAGCCAAGGCTTAACCTTGAGCATTCTAGGAGAATCTGGGAGGTTCTAGTTTGCAGTACAAATATTTTGGTGTTTTGTTCCTCTCTGCTTCCTCCTGGCATTGAGTATGTGTGCAGAGCACATTAATCCTTGAATTTTGTTTCAAGCTGTGTGAATGGGATGGATGGGAGTGCCAAGAGTCGGCTCACTTTGCAACAGAAGCAAAGATAATTATTGTGGTTGACTTTTTTGTTTGGTTGGTTAGTTTTGGGGTGGGGTGGTTTGGTTTGGTTTTTGGTTGGTTGATTTGGTTTATTGTGGGGGGTTTTTGTTTGGTTTGGTTTGGTTTTTTGTTGGGTTGGCAATAAAGTTAAGGATGGAATTTTCATCCATTCTTTTAACTTCTGTTTACACCCTGTCCAGCCATGGTGAAGGCAGGGCAGTCATTCCACAGAGCTGTTGCTCTTTAGACTGAGTTTCCAGACTCCCACCAGTGGTACATCTTCTCTAACACACAATTGATTCTTATTGCCAGGGATCTGTTTTTCAGAAAAACTTCCTTTCCAAGTATCCTGGATTGACAGTTCTTAGGCTTGTCCATATTTAGGCTTTCTGGAATGGTTGAGTAGTATCTCTCTGTGTGTCTTCACGAGCATGTTGTATATTGTATATTGTAACATTTGATATCTTCCTTGTGGAATGGTAACTATTCACTTATAACACAGTCTGCCAATATGCACAATTTCTTATGGAATGGATGACTAATTCTACATATAGTGTAATGAAATAATTTTGTAATAATTTTGACTTTTTGGAGAATGTGATATATGCAAGAGTTCTGCCTTAAAGACACGCTGTTTAATGCAGTACAAAACTGCATTTTTCATTGTAATTGTATCTGATTTGATGGCCACATCTTTTTCATGTACTTTGCCATTTTAACTCCATCAAATAATCACAGAAGATCTCTAGGTCTGGAGGAGGATTTGAACAGATCATGTTAGTCTCTTCCCCTTGTCCAGCGCAAGCTCTGTTTGCACCTGCCTGGAGGTCATTCTTGATGGTTGCAGCCTATGACAGGTTCCACAAGTTTCTAAAGCAGTGTGGGTCTATGTTTGATTAGTCTTACCATTAGATATTGAGCAAAATATTTCAAACAATGTATCCTGTTGCAACTTTAAACTTAATATTTTTGTTTGTTCCACCATGGATATGGAGAATAGATGACTATTATCTCTTTTTGCAATAGCATTTTATGTGTCTGGAAACTCGTGCCCTTGTTTGAAGATTTCTCTTTTTGAAGAAAAAAATGCTGAAATAGTTTCTTGGACCTTGAACATTTTTTATGAACCACTTGGTTTAGGTAAATTTTGCTTTGTACTTCCTTTCAAATTCCTCTCTTCCAGTGTGATGTGAGTACATTGAAGTGTCCTCTTTCAGAGCTAAGAAAACGTAATCAGTGTTCTTAGATCACAAGAATGTTTGTCCTGCAGTTATTTTTTTAATCCTCAATTAATTAAAAAAAAAATAAATTATTAAATATAAGCCTCTGTTTCTGATATTATTGAAAAGCCAGTGATAGGCCAGCACAGCAGCCCCAACAAATTGATCTTTCTTAAGCTGTGTGACTTGGAAGCATAAGAAGGAAGTCTTAGTTTAAAAGCTCAGCTTTAAGAAGTCAGCTATATATTCAGTCATGGACTGTCTTCCACTTAAATAGGAATTAGGGCATGATAACTTAATTATCAAATTATATTTTTTTTCTGCATTCTTTCCTTCCCCCAGCCCTTCATCTGTGGTGAAACAAGCACTGTGTAAAAAATATTCTTGTTTGTGTATACCTCCTTATCCATAGTAGCTAGTTAATTCCATTGAATTAATTTAGAAGTGATCTTTGCAGAAGGGCAAGAAAATTATTTAGCCTATTGTCATTAATTTCAACCTTGGAATTTTTAACATGAAAGCTGCTTTTATGTTACAGTTATTGAGTTTGGGATGCACAGATAATACTGGAAGTTCAGCTGTCAATGAGTAAATGATAGTTAAAAAAGAACAGTTGACTGACTACAGTGACCCTTGACTATTTCTGCATTTCATATTGGCATATTTTTATAAAACAACTACCATCCCAGTGATAATCCTTGTTTTCATTACTTAAGTGCTTTTAATTGAATATGTTCATATTGAAATTACACACTGAGAAGTAAATCTGTAGGAGTTTAATGACTCTGTTTTCTCATGTTATACAAAATAAACAAATCCAGTTAGGCATATTGCTGCAGTGATGATTTTGCACATTAAGTATTTTATGCAAATGAATTAAAGGGCATATATGCATATAATGAAGGCTGCATAATTGCCTTCCATCTAGATTTTTTTTTTTGTCCTGCAGATTTCATAATATTAAAAGCTAATCAACTTTTTTTTCAACATTTGTGTGCTAGTTTCTTTGAAATGAAGGGGCTTGAAGAAACTAGCCAAATTCTAACTTCTTGAGGTCTTTGAAAGCATTTGCTTACAATATTTTATTATTTATTTTTTAATTCTCTATTGAATTTTAGGCCTGACTATTGGTTTGCAATCCAAAAGTTGGTTTATATTCTGTGTGTCATGTTCACTAATACTTCTGGGGAATCTATTAATGTAATATTTTAGAGGCTATGACTTTGCCTCTGGTTAACAAATACAAACATGATTTCCAAATATGATTGTGTAAATTAAAATGATTCAGCTTTCTGTCATCGCAGATAGAGAAGTTCTATAGGCTTGACTCTTTCCTTGATGAGGACCTGATACAGCAAAGCACTTTAAAAACATTTCCTCAAAAGCATTAGTGAAAAATATAATTGTCAGAACAAAGTATGATAGAGGATTTTATATAAAGGACAAAAAAAAAAATTAGAGGAGTAAACCCATTGTAGTTGAAGAAAGTTATGGTATTGATGATAAAAGAAATTAGAGGGTTTCAGTAAATATTTTTATTCTGTATTTGACTTTTCAGGTTGAAGCCTTGTATTATGTAGCCTTGTATTAGACTTTCTGTGCCAGTAATATCTAGGAATAATGTTAGTATGTGTAGAGTCAGGTCATTTACATCCAAGAGTCTGAAACAGTTGTTTGTGAAAGTTTTCTGGTTCGTTGTTAATACTAGAATAATTCAAGGATAACTGAGAAAACTCTGCATGTCAGTGTTGTACTAGTATTCAAATTAATGATCAGGATGACTCCAGAAACAAATTAGTTTCATTTGTTATAAAAACTGTGTCCTGAAGTCCTCTCTCATATTTTTTTGTTAGTAAGCAGTTACAGGTTTAGACTCTGTAATGAGTAGGTCCTGCCAACAGAAATTTTCTTTAAGATTTCATAAAATTTCAGCTAAATGTGCATAGAGTGCTATAAACTGTTTGACTTGGTGCAGATGATTTTAAAACCATCGTTCCATTATAGATGAATATAGACTTAATGGGCTGAACACTAGTTGAAAGGCAGTTCTCAAAAGGTTGTTGTGATGGCAGTGAAACAGGGCTGTTTCTGCGATGGTTGTGCAACAAGTGGAACCATGTTCAGGCCTATTCAGCATTAAACTAGAAGTAAATATGAAAAAAGAAATATTCTAAAACTTGTATCTGAAATGAACAATTGGAACACCATAAATAGAGTGGACAGTTGTATAAATCAATCTCATTTGTGTCTATTAAGATGGACACCTTCCAACAAAATTATTTTGTTTTAGGGGAAGATGAAATGGCACATTGGGACCAAGAATAGCAAGGACTATGTTCTTGGAAGCTTCAACTTTTTCTATTCTGTGATGCTGGACTAGGGACACAACATACTGTTGAGATCATCCTAGGAGTTGAAGGGCTAACTCACTGATATATTTATTGGACTAATGAACAGGAAGAGGGTTTCTTTAATGCTGCTCTTGAAGTTGATATTAGTACATTATGGTTTTCTTGCCCTTTTAAACAGATGGGCATGCAGAAAAGAGGAAAAAAAACCCCAACCCTTAAGATCTAGGTAGAATCCCTCACAGTCAGACTTAAAGCTTGATCTTTCGCTTTTCAGAAACAGAGCTGTATTTTGGTTGAACCAGATGTTCATTACTTCAGAGTGAAAGCATCATCTAACACAAGGTTCTTCAATTTATCAGAGAAAAGTAGAACATGACAGACTGCATATAAGGCACGTTTTTTTCCATGGTAGGGATGGTGATGGAACTGAACAGTGAAATGCCCATTTCCTGCAGCAAATTCTTCATCTCTGAGCAGCTCCTGCTCAGATCTGTTTGGTCCCATACCTGTCATACACGAGGAATTTTGGATTGACCTTTTCAGCACAGAGAGGCCAGGCCTGTTGAGTCAGAGGTGTATTTCTAAAATAGGCATGAGACATGCACTATGATACCTAGCCAAATGTTAATTCTTTTGAGCACCAGCCTTTCTGACTTTGGTTTATGGGAATTTGCAGAGTTCCTCTCATTCAGACAGCTTGCTAATGCTTTTTAGGTAAATCTAAAGATCTTAATCTGTGCTGCTTTACTTTATTTACCTGCGTAGCTAGGTGCATGCAGTGATTGCCTTTAAGACTGTAATTGCTCTTTGCAAATTTTGCTAAATATAAAACTAGACATTAGCTCTAGTGAGCACTAGATTTTAAAAATAATGAATTCCATTTCCCCTCTCTTGTTTCCATCTGCACCAATTTCTTTTTCAGTTTTATTGTGTGCAATTTTTCTGCAAATGCTTTGGGCATTGATGTTTCAGTGGCCAAGATTCAGATGCTGCTGCCAGCCAATAAGACCACTAAATAGACCTTATGTGTGCCGTTTTAAAAGGTTATGATATAGACAACCAAGTTGAGTGAAGTTATTGTGTAAAATGTAGATGTCTGAAGAGAAATTGAGACTAAACTAGATGATTTAATGATCCTTACCAGCATTTTGTGAAACTGTATGTGAGTTGCTTTTCTGGTAATTAAGGGCTTCAGGAGCAAGCCAAAATGCTTTCTTTATCACACCTGGTATCTGTACAATGTAGTCTGCATATTCTCCCAAAACTTACATGTAAATTACTATCTCATTGCCAGCTGTCTGTAACTTCAGAGCTTTTAACTTTTGTCTTGATGTTAACATGGATGAATCTTTCTGTCTCTGAAGTGATCATTAGTTATGCAGATGAACAAGCTGAAGAGCAATTTCATAGCAGTACCTCTGAATGAATCTGGATGTTAAGTGCAATACAGAATAGCAGGATGTCAAGCTGTGCCTTGCTGAGAAGTATACCCATCCACTAGAGCAATCTTCCACCCCCCTTCCAGTGATCCTGTATCACAAAATGCTAAAAAACTTTTCCAACCTAGTTTTACACACAACTAAATGCATGTGCTGTGTCCTTGCGCAATTCAAATGAATGTGACTTGCATGGGATTGGGTGCTGAGGTGTGTTTCTCAAAACATTGAAAAGTGTTTCCTGAGAATAACAGTGCAATATTATTCCTATTGCATATAAAAATTCTGTTATTGTTACGATGAGACTTGTGCGCATCTTAATTTTCCTAGATAAAGAAGGGCTAAGGTTGTTGTCAAGCTGCTGATGAATTCAGGTCCAAATTTATTTTTAAAATGGAAACTCTAATTCTTTTAAAGTGTTTTACTACGTAAGTGCCATGTTTACACAAGCGAGTAATTAATCTTTTTTTTTTTTCTTTTAAAAAAAATATATATTACGATATCAATGCGTTTTAGTTACATTTAGTTCTATTTCTAGGAAAACATCAGTTCTGGTAATTCAGAAACTTATAAATGGATTTGATCAGATGTGATAGCAAAGGTATCTCTGCTAACTAAATAACTGCATCATTAGGGTTTGCATCAACAGTTCAGCAAACATTTCTCAGGGACAGTCCATGCAACTGAGTAATGCTCTACTGATTTTAAGTAGGCTTCTGGCAGCTTACAGGATTCTTTTGCAGGAAAATGTTTCAGGATTGATTATCAGATCTTATCTACCAGTAATTCCCACAGTTGGATGGGTTGGAAAATAAGTTCATAATACAGGAGCTTTAAGAATTTTATAAAATATTTCTCTTCCATGCTAATATGAAGACCAGTTCTGCTATGAATTCTTGTACACTGATGACCCTGTTGAAAAGTGAATCTACCTTTGTAGGCTGGAGGCATTGGCAAGGCAGGCTCCATGTATCATGCATGGCAAAAAGATCAATCCAAGACTAGTGCAAACCAAGACTGTTGACAACCACTTAACTGAATTTTATAATGGGAATGATAATGTGTGCTTCAGAGTGGAAATTTTAAACATTATTAAAAACTAAAAGCAATTACAGTGACACAGAAAAAAATAAATGCAATAATTGAAACTAGAAAAGACTATAATGAGAGTATAATGGCACAATAATAATAAAAACAAATAATAAGCAAAGGAAGATTACACTGTCAAATAAGTAAAACTCCTGACAATAGATGGTGTAAAGAATGGGCAGGATAGATGGGGAACGTTTTGGAAACCTGATGAGGCAGTAATTACCTGTGAGCTGTGCTAAAAAGGCACTGCAGCCAGTAAGAAACTGCCCTCTTGGATAATGGGGCCAAACCTTGCCAAGCCTGAGCTGTCTCTGTGCATGTGCTGGGAGTGTGGAAAGGGCAGGGTAACTGGGGGATGCAATCCACTTTTTCTGGGGGGGAGGAGGGGGGGAAAGCTGAAAGCAAGACACACCTGGAATTACACATGTTCAGTCATAAATTAATTTCCCATAGTACCAATTCTAGCTTCAGATACTATCCTATTTTTGTGGTGATACTAGAATCCAAAAGTGAGAAATTAAGTAAGAGAGATACTGAAATATTGTTTTTCTTTGTACTGTGGTAGCTCCCAAAGGTCTTCTGGAACTTCTGATTACTCTTACTAATGTTTCTACTAACTTACCAGTGACAGCATCACAAACTTGCACTCATGTTGCCGGAGTTGTACATGCAGCTGCGTCCACAAGGGCACTGTTGAGAGGAGCCTGGGGGCCTGTCCTTGCATTGTGGTCTCAAGAGTGGCTTACATTGATGCTGACAAGGGAAGAGCTAATCCTGAGCTAGGCTGACAGATTCTACGCTTCTCCACTGATAAACACATGGAAACATCTGTGCAAGAACATAGTGGAGGGGAGAAAAGAACCAATCCAAACTAAAACTCACTCTTGTAACCTGTATTAATTCCCAGTTGTGCAGCTGCAAGTGCCATTGCAAAGCCACAAGATCCAAATGGCCAAATGTTGGGGCAGCAGAGCTGCCTCTCAGCAGTACCACATGAGGTTCCAGCTTCCAGCACTCCAAGATTTGCAGGTTTTAGGTATCAATAGAGATTTATTGCAAAGTAATTAATATTTTTTGCTACTCACTAAATTCCAAAAAGTTGTTTTTTCTACTTATGTCATGTCTCCCATATTTAAGTCCAAAAAGCAATGTTCTTAACACTGAAAAGAGAAGTGTTTTGTTCATACCCAGGACTGAAAAACTTTGAAGTTGTTTTTACAGGACCAGTAACGAGATATCAGTGCCCCTAACAGCAGTTCTAGATGAGCTCTTCTTCATCTGAGAGCACACACAGGTTCCACCATCTTACTATACTTTTAACATAGACTTTGTGTTGATTTGTTTTTCAGATTGTTTCTCTGAGGTTTTTTTCCTTCCTTTTTTTTTTGGTTTTCCTTCTTTTTTTTCATTTTCCTTCCTGTGTAGAATATGTAGTGCTTGGAAGAAAAGGTCACAATCTCTTGGTGATCATATAAACACATAATAATAATGGGCTGTGCTCATACATGGGCACTCAAGTCTGTCAAGAAAACTTTTAAAATATAAACAAGATATGCATATTCTCTGAATTCTTTGTTTTTTCACAGTGGTTGCACACAAATCTGAGGTCTTCATGTTTACTCCAATAAATAGATAATTGAAGCTGACAGTGACCTGTTATTCTGTTTGAGACTGGAGACTATATTATTCTAAAGGTCTTTCTCAATTGGTAGCTTTATTACTGCTGTATTTTCTGTACTGATCTTTGGCCATTTTCTTTCAATTCAACCATTTTTCGTGTATTCTCAGCAGGAGTTGTTCAAGTGCTTTCGTCTTTCTTCCTAATACTTGATCTCTTGCAGCAAACACTCTACAGTGCCATCTACTCCTATGCTAATGCCTCTACTGGAACTGGTGCAAACTTGGGATTTGAAAAGGGCACAGATGCTGAATCACCCACATCTTGTATTCCGATGAAAAATAGTTATAGTGACTTATAACTTGCTCTCACTTTGAGTTTCACTTAAATGTTAGGATCACAGTAGTAAAGCGCTGGCAGCATTTGGGAGAATAGCCAAGGATAAAGTAGCAGGACAGGGAAAGGTTAGGGTTAGATCCTGCTACTGCCCTGACAAGGCAGGGGTGTCCTTTGTCTCAGAGATCACTGTTGTGTGTACTCCAGAAATTCTCAGTTCTTCCAGCTTGTTCCTCAGCTTCTGCTAAATGAAGTTAACTAAAACATAAATATACATTTTATAGTGGGGCTATATGTAACTACCTCCATAGTCTAAGGAAAATGGCAAAACTGCACGTAGATGAACAATTTGGAGGAAGTGAGAAGACAGTAGTTTTTCCACTCATAGATTTGTTGCTGCAAGGGAGAAGATGGTAACTATGTCACGTAGGCCAGTAACATCTGTGTTAGTTGAACTGTTAGTGTGTGGTCACTGAGCTGTTTAGCACCAAACTTTTTAACATGGAGGATACTGTAGCACACCTCCAAGATCACCTATCACCAATATATTTGACCTGCAATACAAAAAAATAGAGTTAGGGAAATAGATCTTTGTGTGCAGAGGGATTTGCCTTACAGCATTTTAACTTTTTAGCATATGAATTGTTTTCTCTTGCAATTTACAGAAACACAGATTACCATTAGCAGAAATTTAATTAGGTTATTTATTTGAATTAACATCAAAATAATAAAACCCACAAAATAAGTTTTTCAAATATTTGTTGAATGTACAAAACTTTCCAGTGAAACATTAACATAAGAATATTTTTCTTATTATATCTAGCATTATTTTGGTGCTACCTGGGAACAGAAGGAAAAGGGCTTATTATTGTTATTCTAGTTAAGGTCATATACATATTCTTCATGACAGCACTTTATATGTTGAATATTACAAACTTTTAATCTGTCCTGTTTGATGTATGTCCAAGAGTCCAATCCACGTTAGGAAAATACCAAATGCAAATACCTTTCAGTGAAATCTTGAGGTCCAAGGGAGAAGACATTTTCCTATTCTTACTTTAGTTTTTGTCAATAAATGTAAGTATCTCTCATCATCTGAATTTTGTAGACTCCTGGAGAAGTCTTCATGTTATTAAAGCATGATTCTGGAAAAAAGAAAAAAAACAGAGCAGCAAACATTATTATTTCGTGTTCACAATGCTCTGAAAGTTGAAGTAAAAAAATGGAGGCAGCCTGTGAGCAGGGGAGGCTGAAAGTTTATTTTCAATCACATTACAGCTGCAGCTACTTTATCCCTTTACACCCATTTGTTATATATGCCCAGAGCTGGACTGGAGGAAACCTGCAAGGAGGTCTGGATGGGCATCAGTGGCACAGAAGAAAACATTCTCTTTAATTAAAATGTGGTCCTAACCAAAGTAGGAGCCCCATGGAGAGCAAGAGTGCAGTGAGGCTGTAATTGGCAGAGCTATACTCAGTTAAAGTGAACATCAAGCATTAGAAAATGATATATCTAACTGAAATCAGGATCTTGAAAATCAGATTGTTAAATCAACTTTACTGTCTGGGAATGTGATATTTAGTTGTAGTTCAGTTTCTTCTGCCACCCCCAGCAGAGACCAGTAGTCTGTATTTTTTACATAAACCATCTATTCTGACTGCTGTTCCTGAAAGCAAAAAAGTGCCCTCTTAGGATATTTGACGATCATTTTCACAAACCTTAGTCCCAAAATGAGAAGAAGTTCTTTTCCATGCCTATTAGTTCAAGCAGTGCTTCCCTTAGAGAATAGAATCATAGAATCATTTAGGTTAGAAAAGACCTTTTAAGAGTCCAACTGTTAACCCAGCACTAAACCATGCCCCTAAGCATCACATCTACATGCCTTTTAAATACCTCCAGGGATGGTGACTCAACCACTTCTCTGGGAAGCCAGTTTCAGTACTTTATAACCCTTTCAGGGTTCTCTGAAAAAGGGATTTTTCCTAATGTCCAATTTAAACTTCCCCCGGTGCAACTTGAGGCTGTTTCCTCTCACCCTATAAGTTGTTACTTGGGAGAAGAAACTGACCCCCACCTCACTACCGCCTCCTTTCAGGTAGTGATAGGGAGTGGTAAGGTCTCCTCAGCCTTTTCTCCAGGCTAAACAACTCTATTTCCCTCAGCTGCTCCTCCTAAGTCTTGTGCTCTCGACCCTTCACCAGCATCATTCCTTTTCTTTGGACATGCTCCAGCCCCTCAATATCCATGTTGTAGTTAGGGCCATAAAACTGAACACAGTACTCAAGGTGCAGCCTCCCGTGCCAAGTACAGGGGGACAATCACTTCCCTATTCCTGCTGGCCACACTATTTCTGATACAGGCCAGAATGCTTTTGGACTTCTTGACCACCTGGGCACACTGCTGGCTCATATTCAGCTGGCTGTTGACCAGAACCCCTGGGCCCTTTTCTGTGAGGCAGCTCTCCAGCCACTCTTCCCCAAGCCTGTAGTATTGCTTCATAGTTTTGTGGCCCAAGTGCAGGACCAAGCACTTGGCCTTGTTGAAGCTCATACCATTGGCCTTGATCCTCAAGTAGGTCAACACTCCCACCCAACTTGGTGTCACCTGCAAACATACTGAGGGTGTCCTTAATACCCTCATCCAGATCATTGATAAAAATATTGAACTGGCCCCAACATCCACATGAGAGGTATCACCATCATATCAGTTTTCTCAATAACAGAACTATCAAAAGCCTTATGTTTCAGACCGTTGCCTTGTACATAGCAAAATACAATATACTTTATTCAGTGCACTAGTTAACCACAAGGTAAATACTGTGAACTCTTGTTCTTGGTTCATGCATCTATTTTGAGATTTGCTCTTCCTATTTTGGACTCAATGTGTCTCCACTCCCCCTGCATGCATGGATAGTTGATTAATAGCAGATTTTCATGTCTATCTACAATGTTTATTTTCCTAGTCAGATCTCTTTTGTTGCCTCTTCCTAGTTCACCAATAGATGGTGTAGAAAGTGCTGATAATGCTTTAGACATTCATTCAGATCACAGCTTTATTGTAGATTAATTCTGGCCTGGAATAAGGTATGTAATATGATAGCAGCTTTTTCATTGGTAAATAAAATAAAAACACATTCAAGTGCCTTCACTAAACAAGGCATTTGATAAAAGACTTCCTTTTACCTCAGCCATTCTTTGGTGCTCTAGCATTAAAGAAAAATTTTTGGAATATACTATTGTACACAGCTGTTTGGTAGGAGGGAGTGGGGGTGTATTCAGTGAAACACATAAGTTTTACATGCAAAAACTACTATTTTTGCTGTACATTAATATTCAGTTTTGTTAAAGTGAATCAAGAAGAAATAAGTGTTGTGATGAACAGATTCTTGAAGTTACCAAATCACTGACAGTGATTTCATGACTAAGTGTCCTTGTTTAGTATATAGCCTGCACAACTAATGGCAGTGTGTACCTCTCAGAGGATAAAATGAAACCCAGTATGATGCAGGGATTTATTTTTTTCCTTTCCACTATTACATTGTTATGCTTTACTTTTCCTGAATCTCTCTATCATGAAATGTGAAGTTAGATTTCTTTGGATTTATCTACTTGCTACTATATTCTTAAGTTTTATGACATAAGTAGTACAGGTTGAATGTAAATGGGTTTTTATATTCATTTAGTAATTGAATAACATAACCTTCAGTCTATAAAAGAACCAGGCTTACAGAACAGAGTTTGGACATAGTGAATAATAAAATATGCTTTCTCTTTAGAGGTGAAATGAGTAATCACTGTGTAGTTTACTAATTGTTACTCTCTTGCACTTCTCTGTATTCTGTCCAGGATTGCCTTTCTCTAAGGCAGAGATTTGCACACTTAATCACTGAATGGTGATCTTGTAATGCCACTGGAAGCTGGAAACAGTCCTAGAAATATTATGGCTCAAGTATTTAAGCTAGCTTTTGCAGTAAATATAGTCTTGAAAGTTTAATTAGAGCAGAAACATTGTTAGGTACTTATTTTTCATTAAATGAGTGCTACGTGATCCTTCCTGAAGTTAGAAGAGCTGAAGAGTTGACTTAAATTATTGATGAATAAGATTCCCGTGCAGCTTATACAAACTCTGTAAACCTCTCAGCTATGCAGACATCTTATTCTGTACTTATCATGGGAAATGAGGGACTGGGGAGGAGGGAAAGAGCTGGTGCAAGGGGAGCTTTCCTGTGAGCAGAGGGGTCTGCAAAGATTTCATCCTTGTTCATTTGCAGTCAGAAGCCTTACAAATTGCTTGGTCTGAGGGCAAAGAAGACCTCTTACCAGGGACTAGGGTGTCTGCGCCAAGCCTTCAGAGGTAGACTAATACTATTTGACTAAAGGAAGATAATTTTGATTCATGATATAAGCAAAAAGATTTCATTTTCAGGAAAAGATAAGCCAAAATATTTTCGAAACGAGAATGTGCTTTCTAACCTGAACCCCTTCTGTAGGCAATCTGAAAGTACTACTGTGCCTGGGCATTTTTTAAAATTTTCTCACTCATAAACCGTAATTAGCAATGAAGTACCTTCTCGTTGCACACAAGAACCACTGTGCTGTGAAGAGTTAAGTCTCTCTTCTGCTGAAAGTTGTTGGAGATCTCCCCCTATTCTCCTTGAACAGGATGCCAAGAGTGATATCTGCCTCCATTGTAAATAATTATAGACCTAGTGGGAATTGCCTGAACCTGCATTTACTTTCTCTTAAAAGAGGAAATAACATTTTACTGAAGTCCATTTCTCCCAGCTACTTGGAAGAGAGGCCAGGTTACTCCTGCTGGTGGTTGCTCAGGCTTCAATCTCTTCTGCTGCTTGAGTTTGCTGTTTGTTTTGCACATTTTGCCACTCTCCCAGTGCCTTGTTAAGCATTTTATACTGGACAGATGAATAAGTAGTTGATGTCTGTCCTTTTCACCCAGGCAGATATGACTCCAAATAAAATACTTGCTCTGAAAAAAACCAAGCAAATTGGGAACTTGAAAACAAGTCAGTCTTTCAACAAAGCAACAAACTGCAGTTGTATGCTTGAGGACAGATTTTATCTCCAGTCTTGAGCCACAATTTGTCTGTATTTTGACGTGCTCCTGGCATAGAATGGACAAGGAACATCAAATAGAGCTTCTGAAAGAGCGCTTTTCTGCCTGGACTTTTGTACAGGCCTTCCAGCTGTGACCTCAAGATCTCAGACTAATCGTAACTCCTTATATCTGGACTAGTCATTTCACAGAACTAAAAGAGATGGAAAAGATTTTCCTTATACTATTTATTCCCTTGATTTAGAACCACTGGATTACCATTTTAAAAGGATGTTTTTAACACAAGATCTGAAGTGCTTGGTTTTTTATCTTTTTTAAATAAACTAAAATTTTGCTTTTATGGCATATTTTAACTTCTGAGAAATCAGGCTGGACTTATGATACACATTTTGTAGTCAAGGTAAAATGGATATCAAGATGATGTTGCAGGCTTAAAGACATAAAATTATCAGTAATTCTGGTAATTGTGAAATCAGAAGGTCTATTGCAATTGCCTTTCTTGATCTTTTATATCATGCTGTTCACGGGATTTCCTTTAAATAATACTTATTTGAAATGGACTATATCTTTTAGGCAGGAAAAATATCTATTATTTTAATAAGAACTGTCCATTTATCATTGTGTTCCTAATGCACATCTAAGCCACATAGTTAACTTCAATGCCATTTCTATCCCCAATAAAACTTTTTTATAATCTTATTGCAAGCACATAAATAATACCTAGTGTCTTTATGGGGCTTTATATTAAGCTGAAATTATTTCTTATTTCCTATTGTAATGGTTCCATAGTGTTAGATTAGATAGTCGTCGTTGGTTTTGTCTTTATATCTTTCTGTGCATTTGGATTTCCTGAGAATGCCTTTGTTTGGAGTTACAAAGTTCTTAAAACAGGGCAAGACACAAATCACTTTAAGATTTTCTGGCAATACTTGCAGATCTTTTATACTGGAAAATGTGAAATCATTAAATTTAGCAGACACTATGCAATTGTAAGCAGGAGAGTGAGTGCTGACTTACAGCTTGTTTGCTTTTTTTTTTCTTTTTTTTTCCCACCCGTTATGGAATTGATACTGGAGGACTCCAGTGAAGTATCAGAAGTAAAATTTCAATGTTTTCCAAATAAAATAGTCTTTAATTGTTTTTCTCAGTAAGGATTTCTTCCACCTCCACACTAATAAACATTCTTCTGTGCTTCAACTAGCTACCCACTCACTTTCTCTCTTTAAAGAATCAGCTGTCCCAATTACCATTGAGAATTTCAGCCTCTCATTAAATTCAGAGCAGTAGGCAATTTTATCAGGTGGTGATCAGTGTAACATTACAGAAAATGACCTCTAGAAAGTGTGTCTTACAAATTTGGATGCTCTGTTTTATCAAATATATTCTTAGTGTTCAGTTAGTTTACAGTTCTCTTTGGAAAAAAAGAAGTGACTTGTAGGCAGCACTGGTCTACGTTAAAAAGTTCAATTATATATTTCTCTCCATATTATTTGTCTTTAGTTTGAAGTGTCATCTTTTACATGTCAAGCAAATATGCATTTTTTTACCCCCTCATTTATACAAGTTTAAATCAAACATGGAGCTGGCTGATGGTGCGGGACATTGGAGACAGTATCATTCCTCAGATGAAAGCCACATTCTGGCTTTCTTTTTCCCTAGCCAGAGCATCATCTCCCATTACTTGCAAAGAAGCAACCCTCTTGCAGACGGAGGTTTTACTTCAGGAGTTGTGACTCAGAGTGTCCCCGTGGGCTGTGGGAGCGGAGCTAGGGTGTCCTTGGGAGCTGCAGAGAGTGGAGGGTGGTGCTGCAGCTGTTGTCTCCCCAGCCTTCTGTGGGGCTTGGTGGTCTCTGCTGCATGGCCAAGGACATGGCGGCTCGAGCAGCTTCTAGAGAGCCCTTTACCACAAATCCCTGGATACTTAAGGCATCACTCTGTCAAAACGGCTGCTTAAACTAGGGCCAATATATAAAGTAGTAAAGCTGCTAGGCCAAAAAGAGTTTTATGCTGGCATAGCAGGGTTTGACCTGGCATAATTGTAATGAAGCTTGCTAAGCCACTTGGTATGATTGCTGCTTGCATTCATTAGGAGCTGGTAAATTATAACTACCCTGATACAAATGAGCCATCGCAAATTCAGTTTTTAGTTTAGCATTGTGTAGTACAGCCAAGATCTAAAGCAACTGTCTTTCCCTTTCTGTATTCAGGTCACAAATCTGGTTGCTTTTTTTTTTTCTTCCTCCCTCTTCATGAGACTACAAGCACATGTAAACTTTAAAAATTCTAGAATTTGCAGCCTGACCCTTAGACTCAAAACCCTAAACTGTCTCAGACACGGTGCTTCTTGTAGATAATCCAGACCAGTTAAAGTTGTCCACCCATATGCCATTTGGGGCTATATATCTAGAGTCTGCATTGCACAAGATGAATAGCAAGTTGAATAGGTAGGATTTGACTTCTGAAAAAGTGCATATATTGCCTCTTCTCCTCTAGCAGTAATGTAAATTGGGTGTATGCCCTGGGGTAAAAGAATCAGTATATTTTGTGTTTCTTGCTTAGACATAAGCATGCTCTGAGGACCTAGATATGTTTTTCATATTGTATTACATAGAGTTATATAGTGCAACATTATTTAGCACTGCCAACCAGAGATGGCATCCTCCTCTGCACATGCTGATTTCTGAATTCCTTTAACATCATCATCATGTGTTTCTCCAGATAGGCCTCTCACAGATATCTGTATTAGAAATACGAAAGTATTAATGTCAAGGAGGCAGGACTATGAGTACATTGTAAGAGAGGTAACTTAAAGTTGTTATTGTTGTAGCAGTTCTGCTTCAGTTTTGATGATGAAATCTGAATCAGTTCCTTGCAGGAATAGAATAACAGTTTCATAAGATCGGAACTAACAAAGATACACCAACTTCTTCCCTTTGTGGATTAAAGAAATTAAAAAAACCCCCAACACTATGCCAAAATTTATCATCCCACTTGTAGCCTTTTGTATTTCCTGAGTACATATCCAGAAAGAAAATTTGACAGTGAAGCAATATTTAATACTCGTTCACAGTCATTGAATAACAGAAATTTTCTACAAGATGAACCTCAGGAGAGAGGCCAAACTCAAAAGCAACTACATGGAGATTAAAAATCGAAAAAGTGAACCTTCAATGGCTATTTACCTAGAGAGAAGTGAATTCCTTGCTCTGTCTTCTGGATTGAAAACCACTTTTACAAAATGTGAAACCTGAACACTAAAATACTAGCCACTGATACTTACACAATACTGTAATTTCTTGTATATTTTAAGATTCTGCTTTGAGCTGTTGTCTCTAAGCAACGCATCAGGCAGTGTTGCACTGTTTCATACAACTATAAAATATATACATTTTTTCCACCTAAATAGTGAGGTTGCTAAAACCTTTGAAGAAACCGATGTTAAATGGTGGATTAGTTGGTAAAAGCCAGAAGACTGACATCTGACTGTTTTGACTCCTCATAATAAGACTCAACTAGGAACACTGCTCATCAAAAGCTCACATTGGAATGGGAGAAGCAGGTAAGATTAAGAAACAGTATGCTTTTAGTATCTTACAGCACCTAAAATTACCAATAAGGTTTTTTTAAAAAGATATTGTGTTCAGTAAATCGTGATTTTAAGGATGTACCTTTATCCTTACCCAGAGATGTGAATTACAGAGTGCATAACAAGAGATGAATAGAAGATAGATCTGGAGGGAATTTTACAGATGTCCTAGTCATGAGAAACTTTGCAAAAAGCTGGTAAAGCTGCCCACAAATTTGAAGCTGTGAGAAATCTGAAATGCCACAAATGACTAAAATTGCTGAGGTTAATGGACTGCATGGTAGGTATTATGAATGTCACTTAACTACACTGCTTTTACAGAACAGAGTTTTCATCTTCTAATAATGTTAATTATGAAGCACATGTGTTCTGAGACAGCGTAATGGATGCTATTGTTCCATTTGTGAAAACACTTGATGTTTATCAGTGCTGGTGAGCATCATTCTTCTGTATGGCACTACTTCAGATACACTTTCATTGTATGCCAGTAGAACATCACAGTTTACTTCTTCACATTAGAACATACAACAAAAAACTGTTCCCACTTTCATTGTAGTCAAGAATGCAAAGTGCATCTACCCAATATCTTCACTATAGTAGAAAACAAATGGTTTTCTTCAGCCTAATGAATATTCTTTCTGAAGAAAATCAGTCTGATCTTCAAAATCTGAAAGTTTCTAATTACTACTTTTTTCCCAACAGGTCTCCCGTCTTTTAACCTCTGCAGAACTAATTTGGACTAAAAACATAAGCAAACTTGCCAAATGTCATGCAACTGGTGGCACAGGTGTAAGAGCTGGTAGATAGCAACAGCTACAGAGAGTAGAGTTCTGTGTTCAAAATGGTCTTGACTCCTGCTTGTTCCCTTCTTTTTCCACTGGGAAATGTAGATGAAAGCCTTTTGGTTTTGTCCTGGATATGCAAATACCTATGTCTTAATAAAGACCATTGAAAATTTGTATTTGTCGGTTTTGGTGTTTTGTTCTTGTTATAAGCAAATGAAGCCAGCAAACAAAGACCTATTTCACTGGCATACATCACAAATGTTCTCTACAGAATTATAAGATTTCATCAAATATTTGTTGCCTTTATGCAGAGAGATATTACTCTGAGATTTTAATTATTCCTGTAATTTTCCTGGTGCTCCCTCACCCCCATACAATTGATGATGATTGTGTGGGATCTCCCCCCACCCCATAACCTACTTTTAACTAACTGAAACGTTTGGGATTGGTGAGGATTTTTCATTTAGTATAATGACAGCAAATTTTAGAATATAATAGAGATTACCTACACCTCACAATTTCAAAAGTGGAAGATCCCTTTTTCTATAATGTGTAAATCCTGCCAGATTCTAACAGGTTCAAAGCTTAAGTAAAGTATATATTCTAAAAGTTTTGTCATTTGAGCTGCATTTAGCCATTTCTGAAATACTGTGAATAAAACATTCCCTGCCTCTACCTTACAAGCAAGGAAGCGTTGTTTTGGAGACAAGTGCTTGAAGATGTGCTATATTGTTCATCCCTCTGAGGTACTAAATGACAGAAATTCCTATCAAGTTCTGCTCCCTTATGCCCATCCCTAACAAACTGTTTTAAATTATTAATATAAATTATAGAATTCACAGCTACTGTTCAGCTCCTTACTCAGTTTGTCTGTCCTGTAAGTACTTCTAGACTGGACAAAGGATAAACTTCTCTCCCCATAGTGGTATGGCAAAAAAGGACATGCCAATTACATATGTTAACACACTGGTTTAAAGACATACCTCACAAAAAATGATGGATATAGAAAAATTGAAAACAATTGTTGAGGAGAAGCTGTTGATGTTAAGTATGCCTAAAACACTGCAATTGAGGAAGGGCCCCATTGGGTGCTCCATATGCTTGTTCTCAGCGAATGTATGGTTTTGGCTTTGAGTGATCTGTCTGCAAAGGAAAAAAACAACCAAAATGCAAGTTTTATTTCCTGGTTTGAGAAATATTTTTAAGCCTTTTACACACACACACACACCCCTTTTGAAAATGTCTTTCTAATCCACAGCTCTAATTTGGCTTGGACTCAGTCTTCTGTGACTCATCATTGAAGTTGTTTTGAATTAGAAATATATGTATATTTAGCTTAGTACTCGGCTGAAAATTATCTGGTGGTCTATGTAAGATAAATGCAGTCCCTGAAAAATGCCACTGTAATGAAGAAAGCAATCTATTCAGCTATATTTTTTACAAAAAGAGATCTTTTCCGGAGCCCAGTAAGGCTTTTTTTGCCACCTAATTTAGATGAGTGGTCCCATTAACCCTCATGATGTAGGAAGTATGAGCAAAGGCTACTGCTGCTGTCAGTACTTTTTTGGATAAAGGAGGGATAAGACTCTGGAAAGTACAGGAGTAGATTCCCTTTCATTATTATTGTAAGTAGGCATGCTCTGTAATGGGACTCTAAAAGGGAAAAAGTTCCCTTCCCAAATCCCATTAGCCCAGAGCTCTTGCATCGCTGCTGCCTGATCCCCAGCCCCCAAGCTGGACCGGAGCAGCACCCTGCCTGCCCGGGCCTCTGTGGCTGCTGTGACCAACATTTTAGAGTGGAATAGAATAGAACTAGAATGTAATAGAACAGAGTGGAATAAAATAGATTATTTCAGCTGGAAGGGACCTAAGCTGATAATCTAGTCCAACTGTCTGACCAATTCAGGACTAACCAAAAGTTAAAGTATGTTATACTTACTAACCTGTACGCTTTCCTCTTGAACTCTTCAAAGCCAAACAGATTATGACTACAATTCTTCTTTGAAAGTATGAAAGGGCCATTATAAAAATGTGGGAATAACAAAGCTTTTATCAGAACTCTGTGCTATAAAGTGTGATTTAAATGATCACATGTAACCTTTCTTTTCCTTCCCTTTTGGCTGAATTTCACGTTATCACTGCAACTCAAATTCGGAAACTACGTTGTGCACCAAAATGCTTCACAGTCATGCTAGAGTCACGAGGAGTTGAACCCTGAAAGTTTTATGGGATTGTCTGTGTCACTGAATTCAAGAAGGTAATGCTAGGCCCAGGTGTGTTTGGTGTTTAAACTGTTGATTACAGAAAGTCCCATAGAACAAGGTAATTGTGCTGTCTTGAGCTAAGCAGGGGAGGCCGTTAATGTTCAATGTGAGAATTCAGAAATGAGCTAGTGGTGTGAGATGTAAAAGCATACCTATTCATTTAGTAGTTTTTGAAAGCTAGGAAGTTAAATGGTAGGAAAAAGATGAAGTCCTTACTGTTATCAGCACAAAAAGTATAATGTAATATGCCAGTAATTTACCTCATTCAGTGGGTTTTCAAAGTTTCTGTCTTAAAAGCCAGTGATGTGAGACTTTTCTGTCCTAGCTTTTGTGGAACCCTTAGTCCAAGGAGCCATAGGACTTTGGATCGTAAGAAAATCACTAAACTCCTCCTACTAGCTGGGAAATCTGTCATTTTCTATGTATTTATCTCACAAACCTCTGTCTCAGTTTGAATTAATCCAAAGTCAGTCAGGAGGCAAGAATGGGGTCTCTCAACTGGCAGCTGGTTCCGTGGCATCCATTTTGGATCAAGAGGCTACAGGATTTGACTCCATAGTTCTTGGAAATATATGGCTTCTCCAAACATCCATCTCGCCTCTTAAGAAATAACAATAAAAAGAATATATTCTCAAAGATATTTTAGGGGTAAAGTAATTAATGTTTTGAGTAGCTTAATGAAGAAACACTTTGTATGATTAAGTACTGCTTTAATTAATTAGTTTAGAAATTTGATAATGTTCTTTGTTGCCTCCTGCTGTGCTTCATTTAGAAGAATGCTGTTGGATCTTCCCATGGGAATATAAAGGACAGTATGCCCGGAACACAATCACAGCCCTTGTCTTAGTCTTTCCAAAAGAGGCAGGACTCATCAGCAATTAGAGAAGTTCTGTTTCTTTGTATGTAAAAATGTTAGAAAACCAGAGAAAATATTGGTGCTGTCTGTCAGGACTGTGGACATGACTGTCCATGATTTAATAACAACTGCTTATTTTCCTAGCACTCCTCTTTATTCTTGGAGGAATAGACCAGATACCTGTCTTAAAACATGCCTTCAATAATTCTTGGTATATAGTACCTTGAAAAAAAGTTTGGGGGGATTCTACCAGGTCTTCCCAACTGGTTCTTTGCAGCCAGTTTAAGTCCCATTTGGGCTACCTGGGAGATGTCAAAGAGACACAGCAAGAGTCAGGTACAATATGTAAATTCCCATCTAACTGGAGAAATAAAATTAGTTGTATGTGGTTGAGCAAGTTTCTACACCTACACAATAATCGCTTCATTTTCCAAGCTGCTCTTCCTGCTTAATATTGCAGATAAGACACTATTTAGAAACATAATGCTGCCTATGATGGGTATAATGGCTAGTAATTATGCCAAGAGCATCTATGGATCATTGTTTAGTCTGGAGAAGAGAAGGCTGAGAGGGAATCTGGTCAATGTTTTAAATATCTGAAGGGTGGGTGTCAGGAAGATGGGGCCAGTCTCTTTTCCGTGGTGCTCAGTGATAGGACAAGGGGCAGTGGGAACAAACTGGAACACAGGAAGTTCCACCTCAACATGAGGAGAAACTTCTTTACCATGAGGGTGATGGAGCACTGGAACAGGCTGCTCAGGGAAGTTTTGAAGTCTACTTCTCTGGAGACTTTCAAGATCTGTCTGGACACGTCCCTGTGTGGCCTGGCCTGGGTGACCCTGCTTTGGCAGGGGGGTTTGACTAGATATCTCCAGAGGTCCCTTCCAACCCCTACCATTCTGTGATTGTGTGATTCTGTCCTTTTATATTTCAGGAGTAAAGAGCACTCCTTGGTAAACATAACTGTTCTTCAATAAATGAAAGATAGAATTGCAGTCTCTTTTGTGATAAACTCAAATAATCCATGTTCATGTCAAGCTCAGGTTTCAGAGGCAGCATCCTTCAATTACAAGGACAAGTGTATGTTTGGATATGAAAAGTAGACAGAGAAGTGTAATTTTTGGTAAGAAAATCCTCCTTGCCCTGTTTTTTCTACACCTTAAAGAGAAAAGGGAAGAGAGCTCATTTCTTGATACAGTGCAGATGTACTTCTTCCAAACGTACAGGTGTTATTGCGTTGTGCCTTGAGGCCACCATACTTGCAGATGCCTCAAGTATTTGAGGAATTTTAGCCACAGGGATAGTTCCCTATTGTCTGAAAATCACCACTGTCTATCTGTAGGTGGGAAGTCACCTCTAAGCCCTAAATTTAGCCTATTCATCTATGCAAGTACTGAAACTCAGCTCTACTTTTAACTCTTCTCCAGTGCAACTATTGGTTTGCTTGCACTCCTCTTCAGTTAGCTCTCTGCCTGGTGGCTAGCATGAGGGAGCCTGATTCCAGATTGTGGCTTCTAGATGCTATGGAAACAGAAATAAATATTTTTACCCTTTTTTGTATTTCATATTATGTAAGTGCACTAGTAACAATACATGGCACAGAGAATGCAGTAATTGAATGTGCTGTGCAGAGCTTAGTCTTTGTTGCTTAGCAATTAAATGTATGCATGTAGCAGCAGCACTGACAAAAATGCTAATAAAAGGTGACAAGTTATATCTCCAGAAAAAATTACACAATTAAGAAAAAAATCTTTGACAAGATACAGGAGCAGCAGCAAATGGTACATACTGATAGATCTTGTCCCTCCTGAAGGCAAGATCTTCAGGTACTGGCCACTAGAGGGGCTGAGATGATGGGAATAGAAGGTATCCACATTTATAGCATGGGCTACAGACACACAGTTGTGCAAACATCATGGTAAGGCTTTTTGTTGTTGTTGTTGTTCCTTTATTATTTGTACATATTTTTCTCTGTAAAATGTCTAGAAACCTGTTCTGTTTTCTTTGTTTCATTTTTCTCCTTGGTGTTCAGGTTTGCAGATTTTTCACAGCATCTCCTTCAATTGAATTTCTGACTTTCCTAACAGATCCTTGTGTCACAGTATAAGGTTTTATTTATATAACATGATGCAATCTATCATGTTAACGTAAATATATTTCTCTGTAAAACTGATTCTTTAAGAATACCAAATTGCTTCTTTTTTTTTTTTCAATTCAGAAAAACATGAAGCAGAGGAACTGCATTATAGGCTGCAATTCTTAAAAAAGCCCAGCATTTAAAGACTCCTTTCTTTCTGCGATTTGTATGTTTAACCTTTCGCTCCTTCTCTCTCATCTTTAGTCTTTTTCCGAAATCCCTGTCACTTGTGTTGTGCTCAGGAAGCGCACTGCTTCTTGGACTGGTTAATACTTATTAAAACACTTGCTTTGCTGTGGATAAGTATAGTTGTCAGGCTTATTTTAGAGCTTTTTCCAAACCAGCTTGACACATTGTTGCATGAAATTCTTTTCACTATGTTAAGAAAATCAGTTACAGGCTGGAAGCAATTGTTCTTAAATTGTTTATTAATGTCTGTGGTATTTAGCAAATATTTCTAGTTACGTGCAGGATTTCAATACTTTCTTCTAGCAATTCTTTTTGGTTTTTTTGAGCTTTTCCTCATTAGGTTTCTGCTCATCAAAGTGCTGATTCTGCATTTGACAGTCTGCCTGCATAGTGAATTGCAGGATCTGGGCCCAATTTTGGTCTATTTATATTATAGTCCATTTCATTTTAACTGAATGCAAGTACTAATTTGGCCATACTTGCTTTCAGCGTTATCTCAAGTTGTGCCAAATCATCAGACAGTCCATTTGGAGTTTGGCGGGCTTTGCTGAAACTCCTGCATTTTTGGTCAAATGCTATTGAAAAATGCTATTTATCAAACAAAAGTAGCCTAAACTCTTGGCTTGGTTCAGCAATCCCAGTTCCCTATCCCGTGCCTTAGCAAATAAGATGGACCCTGAATCAGTGCAGATCAGATTGTATTCTGTGTAAATAAAATTGTTCAAACTTCTTTTAATGCATGTACTGTAGCTCTTAAGAAATAAAAATTAAAGCATACAGTAAAAATAATGATGATGAATGAGAACACTACTCGACTTCTCTGTCCCGGCTTCTTTATGAGTGTATTGATAGAATAGTAATTGAGGTAACTGCACACAGAGCAATGCTGTCTCATACTGCAAGCCGCAAAAGGCTATTCAAAGAGGTTTTCTAAGATAGTACACCACACCTTATGTTCACTTCACTTGTTATGTTTCTTCCAAAAAAGAGTGTTTCAGCAGATGAAACTGTATCTCAACTCAAAGCCAGCTAGGGTAGGGAAATGATAGTGCAGGATAGAAAGGAAGTAGAAGAGCAACAGATAGATCATTATGCTAGAATATCTTGTGTGCATTTGGTTGCAGTCTTTTTAACAAGATGGTTTAAAACTTGTTCAGGGCATTGAATCAAACTTCCGGAACAGGAAAGATTTGAATCCACTGAGATGATATAAAACCAGATTTCCCTGATTTCTCTCTTCCCTCTTCCTCCTACTCCAGTAAATGTTATTGTGACAAAATAAGCTTTGAGAGAATCACTTTGATTTGTGAAATACTTTTCTCCAAAGTCTGCATTTTGAAAGCTATTTCCAAATGTGCCTCTGCTATCCAGAAGTAACAGAAATACTTCATGCCCTAGAAAGATTTTTTAAACATATTTATGTATTCCTTTCTTCCCGCATTGCCTGCAAAGACATGCAAACATGGTGTGTGCATATATGTATGTATGTGTGCATATAAAATGGGATGAGAAAAAGAATATACTTTATAGAAATGTCTACTTAAATGTCTGCCTGAAAATTCATGTGGTATATTCTTTTTTAAGTAGCCTCCTCCTGGTAGTACCTTCACTCAGATTCTCACCATTCCCATATAGTGTTCTGTAAATACCCTGTGAGAATGACTACCAGGGAGGATGATCTTGCATAACAGGCAGCTGACTAATTTAGACCAGGAACACTGATCTACAATGACTGAAATAGTCTCAGTCTTGTTCTGATTTTGACATTTGAAGTTTTGGGATTACACTTGTGGATACTTCCGGAAGTCGCTGTTCATGTATTCTACCATTTTCAGGTAGAGCAAGAAAGGGATAAACCATTCCAAATATCACAGAAAGGGTAGAATTTTGTGTGTCACGTATGTTCCTGACACAGAGAAGACTATATTACATTTTTGTAAATTAATCTCTACTCTATACCAGTTCTGTAGATATATACCATAACAGATCATCTCCATCTTTCTGAGCATGCTACCTTGTCCTCCATACTTTATTCACCTTCCTAGGCACTGTACCTTGACCTATGCCGTTCTTCTCTTTTATCCAAGCAGATTGATTCAGATTTTTGTAAAAAGACTACATCCAAAAAGTTACTGAAATAATGAAATTATGTTGTCCATCTCTCACCTGTTGTTTAGTTTTGGACCAGCAAGTAAAGACTGGACTATGGAGTGTGTTTCAGAGGTACACTAATGGTGCCACTGCTGTGGCCACTGGTTTTTGAGACATTGATTTAAATCAGTGCTGGACACTGCAAAGAGGCAGGACTTGCTCGAGAGCTGGGCTGTTCTGGGTCTGAAGCCAAGGGACAAGCTGAGCTTGCAAGGTGGGGATGTCTTTGAGCATAAGTGATTGCTAATCAGTAGAGCTGCTTGGAGGTCAGCTCCAGTGTTTTAATTTGATTGATATTCAACTCTTAACATGCATGTTTATACAGATTCAGTGCCATTGAGTCATATGTGCATGTGTTTGCAAACACACATGACAGTCTACTGGGCTCCTTCTTTGCCACCATTAAGCTTGCTCTTCAACCATGCTCCTGAACTTCTTTTAGAAGAGACCTTAAAGAACTTCAGATGTGCTGTTATATATGTGCTACATAAATAGACATATATCTTATATTCTCTGCTACCATAAAAATATGACTCATTACTGAAAGAAATTTTGTTTTGAATAACAGCGAACTGGATCTGAATTCTTGAAGTAAGAAGAAGCTGGGAAAGAAATGACTGTGTAGTTCACTAGTTTTAAGTAATGAATCTCTTTAAAAAAAAAAAAAGCTTCATTAAATATATGCCCATTTAAAAAAGCCCAAACCTAGAACTGTAAAATTTGTTGTATCTGCTTCTCTTTATTTGGCTTTGTATTCTTATTGCAAAAATACATATTAAATGAGAAAAGCGCATAAAAAGAATAGGTTAAGAAATGAGTATCCAGTTGTGCAATTAAACTTTATAGGAAAAGGAGCATTAATTTTTTTTCCCCCAAATATGTCTTGCTTACAATAAAGAGCTCAGCAGCTTTAATCTTAAATTGGTTCACATTAACTGCTTATACCTAACTTGCAGAATACATCATTATGACAAAGGTAAACTTGTTTGAGTCAAAATTTTCTTCCTCGCTAAAAAAAAACAGAAGAAAGTGATGGGTAAAATTTAGAACAATATTGTGTAATAAATGAGTAATCTGAGAAAACGTAATGCATAGACAACAGTCTCTTCTTCCTGTGCTGTTGCTCAGATACACAGCTTGTCTGAATCTAAATATACTGATTTATAAAAAGTACATATTTGGTGATACATACCCCATGAGCCTGAAAAACAGTGAACAGGAAGAATAATATTGATATAACTGGTTGCCTATTTGAATAAGCCCTTACAGGAGTACAGTAAGCTACAATGGAGTTAAGATTTTAAAATTACATTGCGATACATGCTTTGGCCTTTGATTGGGAGAAAAGGGAACGTGGAGATATCTACTCAAAGGCTTTTTTTAAATTTCTGATCTGTGCAGAAAAGGAGCTCTGCACAGAGAATAGCTTGGCACAGAGCCCACATCCAAGCAATGAAGAGGATGAAGTTAGACTTGCACATCATGTTTAAAGTGTGTGATTTGATGCTCTTGGGCTTCTTTATAGTATTAGGGTGTTGGTGGAGATATTTGTTAATCAATCAATAGAAAAGAATAGTTTGTTCTCTCTTCAGTAGAGAAAGCCTTTGCATCAGAAAGGATTATAAACATCCTCTTTGATAATCTCAGCATTTGAAAACATTTCTTTAACTTCATATTAATTGCTGATGCTCTGTTTGCTACAGAATATAGGCGTGTTTATCAAGATATTAGTGGGAAATACTTTGGCTGTCTATTTCTTATGAGACAGTAGTGGTAAGGAGTTCATGAACTCTTTTCCTTTGGGACCCATTCTCTTCAGCAGAAAAAGAGTATCTTTCAATCTGTGGAATTTTATGGATGCCGCAAAATCATTCTGGCAGGCTTTGTGTTGGAGACCATTCAAAGAAAGAGGCAAAGCTTGTGGGTTTTTTTCAGCTGCTGAAACTTTGCAGAAGGTGAGGAAGTTGGGGTTTGCTCCCTCCCACTAGAAAAAAAAGACAGCGGTTTGGAGTGATATTTTGAGTACGTGCTGACCTGTGGGTAAAGAAAAGACATTAGTTACAATTATGCCATTTTAACAGCAATCTGCCCTCTAGATGGAGCTGTCCACTTGTATTACAGCAGAGTTGACTACAAAGGCTAAAAATGAAACCTTCTTCCTGGAAGGCTGATCAGCAGAGCCCTGCAGCCAGCAGACACCCAGCTCAAGCATGGCACTGGCTAACACTTACAAACTCTCCTCTGCTGTCTTACAGATGTGGATATGGTATAATAGGCTGCAGGACAGATTTCCCTGTTTATAGCAAAGACTTTTATCCCTGTTTCCATCCCTGGCTATTTTCTCACAGGCTTTCTGTACTACCTCTTCTTGTTCACCACTTGCAACTCACTTTGTCTCTTAGCATCTTCCAGGCCCACAGAAGTTGCCATTTCCTCAGTGTCTTCAGTTGTCTCCTTAAATCTATCTGCCAGCTGTGTTCTATAAGATAATGGCCTTTTTATAGCTGTGTTTTCTTTATACTGTGTACTTAGTTGCTGTGATTGTGAAGCTGCACTATATTTGTCTGTGCTTTACCTAAAGTGAGGCCATGTCTTCTGTGTGCTTGTAGCTTTACTTGAAATGATTTCTAAAGCATAATTCTTAGCTTTACAGGTTGTTTGATCTCTAACCTGGATTGATTTAATCTGAAGAAAGTCTGTATTTGTCTTAAATATTGTCTCATTATAAATTACCTTGTTTAGTGATTGAGATACTCTGCCATATCTTGTAATGCTGCTGCTGAACCCCTGTAATGGAGCCATATTTTGGGTTGGCTGTTTGATTCCCAAGAAGCTGGGGCTGTGAATTTTCATTGTACACGGAACATAGAAGAAAATGTGTTTCTGTGCCAACCAGCTTGTAACATATTTTAAGTAGCATGATGTGACATACTTAATAGTTTGTATACAGAGGTCACTTAATTTTTTTGGCATTTCTCCCAGGAAAGAAGACAAGAGCACAAGTAAGTAGGCAGAAGTAGCATAAGCCAGTTTAGAAGTGAGAGTAGCCCTCTGCCAATATACATCAGCCTTTTGGTGTGCTCTCCTTCCACAGCTACCCAACTTTTACAAGCTCCCACTAAACTGCCATTCTATTTTGCTGAAACCTGGGCACAAATGCATTTAGTATGATTTCATCAGAAGGAAAACCTTTTTCACATTCTCATTTATATTGAAAAACTTTGAGCAGAGATTTGTTCAATACTATTCATACCACTTTCTGCGGCTTACATAGATATTGATGGCTTCTGTTGAAAACCTAAAGTAGTTGCCTTGTGACATGTTTGCCCTTGAAGACTGGAGATTTCAGGCAGGATTAAAATATTTTAAACCAACAGCTGAGTCCTTTGAACTTCTAGAAAGTACTTTCCTCTCTCTTCAATACACCTAGCTGCCATAAATGGAAATTGTGAATGAAAAAGTGACCACTGCTGATTTCTTGTTTCATGTGACATGTAATGCATTGGCCAAAGTCTGTTTTTCTGAAAATGAGGGGCTACAGGAAAAGCTTTGTTTTTAAATTGAGTTAAGAAAGTAGTGTTATGACAAGACAGTATTCTTAGTTCTTACAGGTTGGAAATCTGATCTGAATATAACATACCCACTTAAAAGTCAATATGAAGTGAAACTTGCATATCTATCTTTTAAGAAAGCATCTATGATTTTGGGAAAGCTACATTTGTGACTTTTGGGGGTGGTGTTGAGTAATTGGGGCTGACAATGCTGAAAGAGTGTTGAAGGGGCTCTATAGCCTGCCTCAGTGGCAGGAGTAAGCTTCTGATGGCATTGCTTCTTATAGCTACAGTTCAGTGAAGGTTTTAAGTAACCTGGTGAAGGTATTCTACCTGCATGTCCTGTTCTAGCACTCTGCTCTTCCTGAAGAAGGTGGAAAAGGTTCTCAGTGAAACCTTCTCAAAGGGCCTCACTGGGACTATAAAGAGTAATATTAAGAACTTTCACCTAAAGGGATCAACAGGAAAATCAGATACAGGAAAAAGGAAGGGAAATAGGTGGACTGATAAAAAGTGTATTGATCAGCCTTTGTCAGATATGTCACCAGGTGACTAAAGGCAATTAGCTGTAGGGAGGTATTGAGGGGAAGAGAGGAAGAATAGGTTACTTAGATATAGAAAGAGTGGCGGTGGTGTTTCAGTCAGGTTTTGAAAATAACAGACAATAGCAGGGAGCAAAATCAGCCGGGGGCGTGCTGGGGGGAACTTAAGTAGAAAGCTGCATGCAGTAAAAGAATAAAAGTAAGAAATGTTTTTTAGTGACTATTGAGGACACAGCCACTGGACACAGATTTAAAGAACAGCTTTATGATATACCAAATGACAGTGAATTCAGGAAGTATGATAAGGTCTAGCCAGTTTGACATTTCTGTAAGAATACTGAAAAGAAGAATCATGCTGATTGCTATCAGATAAAGCACACACACAAAAAGTTTGTTTTACATATAGCTATTTCTTATTTCAAAAGGCAGGGAGTCTAATCAGGGAAGACAAACTTTAAATTTTCTTGGAAGTAGGAAGATTAACAGTAATACTAAGTGTATTCATCTGAATTTGGCTAGCTAAATCCCCAGCTAGTGCTTCTCATCTGGCACCCTGTACAGCATTTTCTGGGTTTCTGCTTTGCGCTGGCCAGGAGCAGAGGGCTGCTCTGCACACGCTGCTGAAGCTGGGCTTTAACGAAACATTTCCACCGCAAGATTTCTACAGCAATAATTGTCCTTATACACAGATGTGTAATAATATGCCTCAGCTAAGAGTCTAAACTTAAAAAGGTAAAAGCAATGCAGCTAAAAGGCTTATAAACCAAAGAGATTTTTTTTTTCCTCTGAATAATTTTGGTGCATTTGGTGAATTTTAATGCTTATGGAAATGAAAGATTTTATTGGAGGCAAAGCAAGTGTAGGCAGTAACCATAGTGACTTCTACACGTATCAGCTTTGCCAGTGTGCTTCAGTTCTAGTCCACAAAATCCTAGTTATCAAACATTTGTAGGTTCTTATTGGGCAGTCACGATGAAGGGTTGATGCAGGGGGCTTATTGTCTTTCACACAAAAGATTAGAATCACAGGAACACAATAGTCTTTTGCCAAGTTTCTCACTAAGGTCAAATCTAAACTATGAAAGCATCAAAGGTTGCCAGTGTGAATCTTAATGTTATTGCTGATGCTTTTCCTTTGCACACTGGCAGGGTTAAATCATCTATCAGTGATACCCACATTTTTGTCATATCATTCTCTGGCCCTCAGACACACTTAAAGAAGAGCCAGTTGACAGATGTACTGTAATATGCTTTTCTGAGCTATTGCTAGAGGATTTTATTTCTTCTTCCTTACCACGGCTAATGAGTAGTCTTGCACACATTGTCTTTCTGCAAAAAATATGAAACTTAATGGAAATAACCTACTGAAAGAATATTTCTACTATTTTGTTTGCTATCTCAGAAATAGCTTCACTATTTTTAGGAGTCATGCTGAACAGTCCTTTCACTGCACATTTTAACTGCCATAGCTTATGCTAGATGCCTCTGAATTTATTCAAGCTAAAAAAAAATGAATTAAAGTTGTCATAGATTTCAGTTTGGGAACCTTCTTTTGGGATGAGAGCAAGGTTCTCTGAAATTAAAATGTAGGCTGATAGAGGAGGCAGAAGATCTAACTGCTGTTGTATGAAATTATTGTATAGTTGAGTATTGAATATTGCAATATTGAGTATTGTATATATTTTCATTAAAGTATTCTGGGGTTTCTTTAATCACAAAAATGCAGTTTCTCTATTCCATGTTGTGAATATTTCTTTTTCTCCAAAAATGGAAGCATTAAATATAATCCAATTAGTTTCTAAAATAAAGGGCAAAGTTGCTGATAAAATAGGCCTTATAAAGATTGTCATAAGTTAACGTACGTTATTGATTATTTTGATGTGTGTAAATACATGCAGCTGTTTACCTTTATTACTTTAAGTTAACATGTAAGATTGAAGAGAATTTTCATCAAAATGTATTTTTAATGCATATTGTGGCATCCATTTACCACATTTCTTTCCATTACCACTGCACCATGTTTTATGTCTAACTCAGTTTTGGCACTGGGGAAAAGTAATTTAAGTACTATAGGTTTTTCTACTTCTGAAAAATTCACCAATGATATGCTGATACTTGAGTTTAACTTCTCAGATTTATAGGGGACAAACCTGGCGTATTGTCTAGCTGTTGCACATATTCAGTATGAAGTAGGGTCTCAGGAAAACCCTTCAAGATGGCTTTGTAAAACAGATAGTAAAAGCAGTCCCTGCTTTGAAGACCTCTCTATTTAAACAAAACCAAACAAAAAGCCTTAGTTTTCCTGATTCTGTTTCAAGTGAATGTGCCAGGGCATGGGTGTCTGAACTCAGTTTTCTTAACATTTGTTATTGAGTTGCTCAAAAACAGCAACGGAAAATACTGAGCCCTATATTTTTTTTCCCTAAGAGCTAAATCATTCCATCTCACTTAACTAATGTATTGATTGACTTTATCGAGTCCATAATAGTTCTGAGTTTATGAGCTGTGATGCCTGGAAATGGATTAGTGCCAGTGCCTATGATGAGATATGGCCAGAAGACAACTGTTTTGTCTCATGGCAACATTTGAGGTTACAGAACTTGACTTTGTTTCACCTTCAAAACAAAGTTTGTCATCTCAGATCACTGTATACCAGCCAGAACAAGGACCTGAACATGTCAAACCCACAGCATGTTCTGACTTGAAAAGGTCCAAACTCCTGTACTCTCTACTCCTGTGCTGTTGCAGTGCAGCACACATTTAATATTGGGCATACATAATAGTCATATTTGCACACTGGAGGTACAAAGCATAGATTATATGAAACAGAATTTTGTTTACACACCAGACAATCAAGATTATGTTGTCATTGGCAAATAGCTGAGAAATGTTAATGAGAACTTCTAGGCTGTCTACTTCTGGCTGTGACTTGGAGACAGTGCTTCCACTTGGAGCCTCATATGTGTGAGGTGCCTTCTTTGGGCTCACCAGTCCCTTAGAAAATCTTTGAGCTGTCTGCAGCTGCTGATACATGTTTCTCTCCACCCTTCCCCAGAATCTCATTTATCTACTTTTGCTTTTCCCTGATGCTTTCTCCCTGGTTTCTCACACAAAGCCAAATCTCAAAGTCACACTCTTCATATACCCTGGGCTAAAACCTCAGTTCATCCTTTTTTCTTCAAGCAGAAGTTCAGTGAAGAATTCCTTTTTCCAATTCTTTTGTTGTTTTTTTTTTTTTTAAGACATAAAAGCAATTAAACTCAATGTAGAGGTAAGTAGAGGAAATCTTATTGACCATTATTTCCAGGAATTCAGACTTAACAATTTATTTGGGATATTTTTGGCTTCAATCTGTATGACTGGGTAAGCTTTAGCTGGGATCTTGATCTTGGTAGTTTTGGTACTTACCAATACCTTACTAATCTTAGTACCTATGGTTGAGCATAAATGG
>VYZX01007685.1:0-53441 GCA_013401335.1 Brachypteracias leptosomus | reverse complement strand
AGGAAAGAACCTGCTCATGTCTAAATGGGAGTTCCGTGCTTTGAAATGGTTTTCTCCGTTGTTTTCTGTCTCTGAGAAAGGAGTTCTTCTCTTTAGGGTGCTTTTAGAAAACGCATTAGCTTTACTTCTTTGACAGCATAGCTGCGTCTTGGAGCCATGGATGCTGTGCTCAAATTTTGCTTTCACCCTAACTAGATCTCATTGTGAGTCACTATGGTAGGAGTCAATTCTGAAAGAGCTGGGTTTTTTATTAACTTTTGTACTGCTTTCCTTTGAGACCCTCCCTATGTGTAATACAGACATTTAGTAAAGAGTGGTCCCTGCCCCAAAGATATTATGAAGTAAATGCAAGCTATAACAAGGGCCATCTACAAGGGACAGGTTGGATTTTCAGAAGTGGACTCNCCTAACTAGATCTCATTGTGAGTCACTATGGTAGGAGTCAATTCTGAAAGAGCTGGGTTTTTTATTAACTTTTGTACTGCTTTCCTTTGAGACCCTCCCTATGTGTAATACAGACATTTAGTAAAGAGTGGTCCCTGCCCCAAAGATATTATGAAGTAAATGCAAGCTATAACAAGGGCCATCTACAAGGGACAGGTTGGATTTTCAGAAGTGGACTCTGTTGTGATGGAACTACGTCAGTAGGAATGCATATTAAGTCCTCTTCATTTTTGTGCTTTAGAGCTTTTAAGTTTTCTATGCTGAAACCACAGCTTGACTGATGTTGTGCTGAGCATTGTCCAAACAGTACTGTGGATGGATCCTAATGTTATGCTTTTCTGTTTGTGTATTAAGAAGTTGTTTAGGTGCAGCTCAGCCTGTTCGAAGCAGGAGTGTGTAAACTAAGATTTGTGTAAATCCCTTTAAAAAATGACCTCAGGTCATTTTTTGAAACTGGGGACCTTCTGTTGAAGTTCTTACCAACTTCTGCCAGGAAAAATATTAAATACAAAGTTTTTAAGCAATTTGCTTTAGCCACTAGGCACAACCGAGTCCCATGGGGAAAGGGTGGGGAAGCAAATGAACCCTGTATCACCTTTAAGTCGCCTCAGACCTCTATGTGTTAAACCAGGCAGATGGAAACTAATTTCAGTTAATTGTGAGTATCGTAACATTTCCCGAATATGCATATTTAATGGAATGATTTTTCATAAGAAAACATTGATCTGAGAAATGAAGTCCATGTAACTAGAAGCATGAAGCAAACCAGTCTAGCAGCCTGGATTTCAAACAGTCTAAGGAAATTTTGTTACAGAGTTCATATTCCAAGCTACTGTGACAAGCAGTTGCTAATTCTAAAAATATTTGCTAAGAGTGGGCTAATTTGTGCATCATTGAAACACTGATCTTTTTTGCTGTCGATGTATATTTTGCATTAGCAAGGAAATAGGATATACAGTCTTTATTATTTGTTAAAAAGAAGCTGACAGCTACACTTCTTAACTGAGAGTGATTTTGTTCGTATCTACCAGTATCACTGTGAGTGCAAAAGAAATTTGAAAAGGTGCCACTGCTATGTGGTTATGTTTTATTTGCCTTTACTATCTTTCTAGGATTCCCCCTCCCCCCCCTCCTCAAGTCTTAAGTGGGTTTTTTTAATGAGCTCCACCAGACAGGTTTAATGCTTCTCTTCATTTTCATCCTTTTAGATGATTATGCAGGATTCATGCTATCACATCAGCAGAAGCTGCTGTAGATTGATAGGACCCCATCAACCACCCTGCCCACTCAATATTATAAAAATTTGTGTCGTCAGTGGTCATGACGTTTGATAGGAAGTTGCCCATTTATGGATACTAGAGCAAATGATATCATCACAATAGGTGGCTCCTGTCTAAATAGGATCATTTGTGAAACAAGATTACAGGCATTTATCTGGGAAACAGGAGACAGAGGCACCTGCTTTATGTAATTGATATCCTGGGGAATTACTGTGTACAATAATCAAGAGAAATCTTCATTTCTAATTCTATTATGTGGGAAAAAAACCCCTCTTTTTTCTGCCTGCATAAAACAAACCCCACTTCCACATGGAATAAGCTCCAGACCATGTTTTCTATTATGCTTGAATATATGGGACATGCATTGCAATCCTATGCTTGCCACACTGCTGCAGTATACTTGTTTTGCAGAGCTCTGTAGCAGGCTAGTCAAAGCTGTGACTAACCAGACCCTTGGATACATACTCTAATCTCTGGCCTTTATTTTTACAATGAATTTGATTTGTTCACTGGTCGTACATTTTTTCTGATCTGTGAGAAGCTTCATGCTCTGTGTTTGGATGCTGACTGCAATACAGCAATAGTCTTTGATACGGTAAGTCAAAGATGACTCATTTCTTATTCTTGTGCCTTCAATTTATACTTTCTACAACACCATCTCATCAGGTAGAAAATTATGTGTTAATTAACGTTGAAGTAGTTAATTTTCAACAGATGCTTTTCCCTTCCCTCCCCCCAGTACTTTGCACCATGTTTTTTTTTCCTCCTCATGAAAGCAATAGATTTGAACTGTCTTTAAGTAAAATGCTTTTGCTCTGTTATTTAATAATATTGCCAACATTTTTTCCTATTCTTTTCTTTCAACAATAAAAAATAAAATACATCACACTCACAGATTTGGAACTTAACAAGTGATGCTAGAATACGATAAGTTCAGTTCAATATTAACCTTTATTACAGCAAACACAATTGGGAAGGCAAGAATCTTTTAAAGATTTGTACTTCAGATAAAGTAGAAGGGTTTCAGTTTTCATTTGGTTATTAATAGTCAGATACATGCCATTACAAGAGCCTTTATTTTATATGAAAGCGGCAGAAAGAAAATGCCTTGCAAAAAGACAGTTTTCTTTGTAATGCAGCGTGCAGAAGATTCAGTAGTACCCCTTATGAAGTGCACTACATGAGATAAGAGCAAAAAGCCCCGCGTATTTGCTGCACAGTGGTAGGAGCTTTTCATTATAGACATGTTGCTAACAAAAATGCTTTTGAACAGAAATACTCTATAAAGAGCTTTAAAAAAGTGCTGTGATGAGACACATAGTATGCACTCTTTCAAAGAGCAAGCATTAATTGTACATTAAGGGTTAAGATTTGATATAGGAATTTTTTATGGAAACGTACCTTTAAGCAGAGGTCTGGAGGATCACTGGGTTACTGGGTCTCCTTTAGTAAGATTCATTCAATCCTGGGTTTAGAATTGGCAACTTTGCAGCAAGTGAACAGTGTTCAGATAGCTTGAAATATTTGGATATGGGAAGTATTCTCTGTGTGCATTTTTTTTCCCTCCCATGTCTTAAACTTTTCAACAATAGAGGTTTTGGGGGTTTTCCCATAGGTATTAGCCCTTATAGTTCTGGATATGCCTATCAAAAAAATCAATACATTTGTATTTGCCAGCATAGGTTTCTGATGTTCAAGTAAAATAGCTCGCTCTTTAAAAGTTTATGCAGCAACAAAGCCAAAAAAGGAAAAAAGTGATTTCTGTATGAAATAAGAACAAAGGTACAGGCTGGCTGTCACCAATTCACAAGTTGTAATTACTGTTGATTTTTCACTTCTGTGGAGAAGTTTGATGGTTTCATTTCGATAGTACCAATGTGATTATTTTACAGGCATGCATTAATATCAGCTCTTGCATTTGCTCATAATTAGCTCATGGATCCATATCTGTCATGTTTCTCTGTCACTTGAGACAGCCTACATCCTTTTTATTTAGCAACAAGTGATTTACATGATTATGTAGTGTCCAGTGCAGTATGTTTTAAAATATATCTTCTGAGCCATGAAAACAGTTAAACAATATTTACAAGGTGTTTAAAATCTGTGTGTTGAGCAAAGTTGATGCCTATGGGCACCCTTTTTTGAAATACACTGTTTTAAAATGCTAGAAGGCAGGTGAAGGTACTTCAGCACAGGAGCATATTAAACAGCAACACTCTGCCTGACCTTATTCTTCGCTTTTGCAAAAAAAACCCACAGAAGAAAGGCTATTTTGTTCTAATAGTTGCATAATTAGACCTGCTTAATACGTTTCATGGAAGTTATTTCACTGTAAACTCCTCTTAAAGTGATCTAGAAAAGTGAAGACATTTCCACAGATTTCATTTATGCATGTTAAGCAAAAGCTGAAGGAAAGTGGCATATACTAAATGTAGAGGCCAAATTACATGTTCCGTAATTCAGGCATACAATTGTTATGTAGTTTAGCTGATCAAATTTCAAATATCAAGCAGTTTGCAGGGTGCATCTTTTAGAGAATAAACATAAAGAAATGACTGTGTAGTCACTGCTTTTTGTAGTCCACATACTATTTTGAAATTTTATTTGCTTTATCTGGTAAGTTTTAAAATTACATATCCAGGAGTCATACAACTCTGTAACATAGATTACGTCATATTTGTTATACTCCATAAATTTTTCTTATTATTTGTTGCAGTCTATTATTGCCGATATGTTAGAAATCTCAGCTATATTTTTCTGAAAACTTTTTGATCTATATACTTGGATTTTTTTTCTTAGATACTTAAAGTATGATACTTAAATACTCCTAGCTTTGTCATTGCAGTAAGTTTATAGAGTTAATAATCTGGCTCTAATTTTAGGAGATAGTCTTGAATTTGAGCTGAAGTACATTGGGGTAAATCACAAATAACTGGACTTCTGTACATTCAACTTCCATGAGTGTAGAATAAATGAGACCAGATAGATGTCTCCGAGTGTAAAGGGAGTTAAGTGTGCACATAAAGGAAAGAATATGGGATCCACATTTCCATGTTTCCCAGTTGCTATAAAAAATAAAATCCTAAGAAATTATTCTAGAGTAGTAAGGAGAATTAGCTGGCTTTTTACACTCATTTTAAAAGGAAGTTCTGTTCACTGATAAGAGTTTAGCATAGTACAGGATCTGTGAGTGCCAGCTTCATTTTCTTTGAATACCACAGGCAATACGTTTTTTCTTTTTATATATACTTCAAAACTCCTACCCAAGGTCAGTGCGAAAGGCTGGAGTATGTACGAAACCACACATCCTTGACTGGAGACCCCATGGCTAAATCAAAATGAATTGCTTTTAGTTTCTCCTTGTGTAATATAAAATATTCATACCTGCAACAATGAAAGATTTGCATGGAATGGTCCAATACGAATTATATCTGCCATATAATTAAATTGTCTTTGACAGATGCGCTTGTAAAATTGATATGAAAGCCTGAAAAGCATACAGGACAATGTGAATGCCAGCAAAGCATACAGAAAGCAAAGATGTAGTTCTGCTTAGCAAGCTATTAATTCATCTTAGCAGTACATTACCAAGGTACAAATAGGGTAACAAGTCTGTAACTGTCAGGCAGCCCGCACAGTATGCAGAGAAAATCACATAGTAGTTCATAGATACCTTTTACTGAAGGAAAGTGAAACTGCGTCATAGTCACCAGTAACATATTAAGAGAAACAACATGTAATTAATAAACATTACTGCAGCGTTTGTGGTAGCAATAATTACTCATAGTATCAAAGTCAAAGATTTAAAGTTGGCCGTTGCCCATCAAAAGAAAGCGAGAGGGAGATCCAAAGCAGAAAATCACTTGAGGATCATGCATTTCCATGCAGTTTCTGAGAAAGGCATTCTTTCTTATCAGATTCAAGTTTTGGCTGATCTGTATAGAAATGTGTTGTGCAAAAAGTCACATGTTGTCTGTCCTCCCAGTTCTTACCACCTATCTGTCTTTTGATATGAGAGCAACAACATCCTTCATAAATTTCAGTTCATTTTCTAGGTGACCTGCCATCATCCAATCCTTCATATCTATGGCTTGAAGACGTTTCTGCTGAAGCTGATGGCACAATATTTTTTCTTGCTTAGCTGGAATCATAAGGGCAACACTTTATTTAATAATACAGGCCAGAAAATTTCAGGCTGCTTTTTCACTTGTCAGATCCAGGTACTGTTCCTGCTGGCAGAAATCTCACAGCAGCTTACAAAAAGGAAGAGCTCCTCCAGAACTCATGTCCCTTACCTGTGGAGAGAGGGGGGACAAGGGCAGGCCAGCCACATTGAGATAAATAATCCTATAACACCGGGCAGAGGATGGTGTGGCTGGTGGGCGCCTGGCTTAGCAGGGCTGGAACACAGCGCTCCTCGGGCAGCGCTGCCAGGGAGCATTGTGCCTGTCTGTAGCTCCTTGCCCCTGCTGACAGGACTCCAGTGGAGTGCTTTCAATGCACAGGATCAAAACGGAAAATGGGTGTTGGTGATCAGATATTAGTTCAGCACACAGCCACAGTCACTCCCTCGCTGTGGTTTCTCCTCTAAGTGATGACAAGGAAGCCCAAATGGGTGTAGTTCGTCTCCTATGAAAATTCTGCTGTGGGGTTGGAGAGGGCAATGATCTTGGAATCCCTTAAAGGACTGGGCCCAGTTCAGAGGTTTGTGGTTTTGAGGGAATCAGGCTTTTCTTTGGAGGTGCTTTTTCTTAGAAAGCCCTTCTTTGTTCTGGCTCTCTCCTTTTACAGATGAGGCCTGGTTTAAACACCCTCAAGCCTCACATCCCTCACTGTTCACATCAGCTACATGGCCAGGAGAGGGCACAGAACCCAGGAGATATTCTATACCTTTCTTCAGAGGTGTTTTTTTAATCCTAGTTTTTCTATATGCATTTACAGTCCTATAAAATTTATCAATAGCTCTTTAAGTGAGGTATTTTCATCTGGACAATCATTCTTGCATCTAATTTATTTCCCTTCCTCCTACCCGTCTGCTGGAAGAAACAGGCAAGAACTAAAAGAAATTAAAGACATATTTTTGCTGTTTACTCGGTGTGTTTGACAGCATTTTATATCTATTCAGCCTCACTGTTGCCTCAGTGCAATCATTTGGCTTCTTCCCATTTGTGCAGGCATAATAGCAGCTGAAAGGAGAAAACATCTGAAACCAAGAGGAATAATACTGTAATGTCATAAAGATTGGTAAGCTAAGTAGCTGAATCTCACAGGGACTCTTGATTTTATTGATTATATGAAGTCAATGGTATTTTTCTCATAAATATGTAGTCTGTATACATTTTGATAGACTTAGTAAAAGCTTAAATTATACCTTACAATTAGACAATTAATTTGTGCTATTGCTCTGAACTGCCATCTAAGCATTTATCTCCCCCATATTTTAACTGAATTTGTGGCACTATTTCATTATTCCTTTAGCAGATCCATTTGAAAAGGTTCACATCCTGCCTACAGACACTTGTTCCTTCCCACTCCCTGCCTGGAGTGTGCCCAGTTGTGCTGACTTGGCTCTTTCTGTGGCCACACTCCAAACCCCAGCTTTGACGAGACTGGCTTTTTCAAAAATATACAGAAACAAGCTGAACAGGCTTTTGAAAAAAATCTTCTCTTTTTTTTTGTATGTGTGCGTGGTTCCATTTATTTTGAATGTATCATTTCACAGTTCCATTTTAAAGCACACCAGAAAACTCGTTAATTAGCACAACTTGGGGCTTTTGAGGTTCATATAGGAAAAGATCTGGAACTAGGAGTAAGACTAACTTCCAGTACAAGCCTCTTAAATCAGATCTGCAGCCAAAGAAATATTAACAAGCTTGATAGGTTTACCTGATCTAAATGTTGGTTCCCTAAAATATATTGAATTCACAACAAATGAATAGTCTTTTGTCAGGGAAAGAATATCTACAAGACTTTTGCAACTAATTTTGATGCAGTATTTCTCTTCAATGTTACAGAACAGGATGGCTTGGTTGCCAGTGTAACTTCCACTCTAGCAGCACCTATAAAGCAAATAAAGGATGAGGACTTAATGGAACTAAGCACTGTCTGAGTAAAGCCTTGTTTTTATAGCAGCAAGTGAAGGTGGACCCCTGTCCTTAGTGTTCACACTGCACCTGTCAAAATGGGTTCAGCAGGGTGATGAAACAGATAAAATCCAAATTTGAGCTAACAATGCCAGCAAATGTACATAGATATAAATTTTTTTATGTTAATATGCGGTGGAGAAGTTGGATAGCAGTTTGGGTGCACTTTAGATGAAAATGAACGTGAGCTTCCCCTTGGTTTTAGCAGGCTCTGGGATAAGGCCCTGTGGGAAAAGGGAAATGCCTTCTAACGTGGGAAACTCCCCTTCCTGGGACTGTGGAAGCTTTCTGTGCTCAGTGTCCCTTGAAGCTAGTTGTGGTACTACTTTGATGGATCCCTCATGTGCCTGTCGTGTGGTGAGTGTCTGCTTCTTATCGTTCTCATGATTCCCAGATAGGACAAAGCTGTCTAGACACTAACTACTTTGTATCAAACCCCTCAGTGTCTGATCTGAGCGTGGGGATTTGTGGATATGTCTGTGCTTCAGTAAGGAACAACAGATATGTATTTATTATAATGTAATCTTGAGATTCACTTCTGCTATCTCTCATTCTCCTAGGACCTCATGTCTCCTGTACCCGGTCTCATACAGGAATGCTGTTCTGTGTGAGCAAAGACAGGCATTTGTTTGTTACAGAGGCACAAGTGTATGCCTCCTCCAAGATACTGCCAGATAGCATGGGCTGCAAACATCAGGGAGGATGCTAAAAACCACCTTATGCATTCCCTCACTCAGCTCTGTGGCCACACCTGCCCAAACCTGACACCTGAGCTCTGGTGTTGGACAGGAATTCTAGTTCTAACTCTTTTAAATGGGGGTACGCAATCCTCAGACAAGCCTTCAGGAACCATTTACATTTTAAACAGCCAAACCACTAACAGGTGAATTTTGGACTAAATCATGTATAATGATGGAATTCTGAAGTGAATAAGACTGTTGATAAGTAAATGAAAAATTTCCATTCTTAAATTATACATGAATAATTAACAGCCTCCCACACACCCTCACACAGGGCTGCAATTTAACCAGTTCATAAATACTTTGGTCTTCACTGTTCCATGCAATGACACTGTTTATTCTGATCCTTTCAAGCCAGGCCCCTGTGAGACCAATAGGTGATTTTTCAGAAAAGTAGCAAAACAGCCATACTGGCTTTTTACCAGATTATTCAGATTTAGGTATTTTTATTCCGCTTATATGCTCATGCCATTAACAGTAGGTAATAGAACGATAAAATCCTAGGATATCTGGGGAAACAATTCTAGGATATACACATTATTCCTGACAAAATAAGAGCAGAAAGCATTTGTCAGGCACTGTGATGGAGGGTGGAGATGTGACTGTGCTGAAAACATTTTCGGTTGTTAACAGGTCACACAGTTTCTTTACAAGTAATTCCTCTGTGAAGTATGGATGATAATAGCTTACCAGGTAGCAGAAGGCTGTCTTCTTTGAGATAAAAGTGCAGGGGTTGATATATTTGGGAAGCACTACCAACATAAATTGATAGAAATTACATCTGATGGTGCCCATAAATGTTTCTGTCTATGCTGAGGAAGGGGAAATTATCTTCACAGAAGGCCAGACATTTCCATCGATTCTCTTCTGTCAATTTGCTGGGACTCTGAAGAAGTCCAGTGAAAGAGACTCTGCATACAAAAAGACACCTAGGGGACCTGGCAACTAATGCGCTCACTTTCAAATTTGTTCTGCAACTGTATTTTCCATTTCTTTAGATTTAAAATCTAAAATTATAGCAGTAGTCAAGCATGGGCAGACTTAAAGACCTAATAAGGAATGCAGATTTGCATTAGATTCCAAAAAGTGTTGTTTTGATGTTGAAAATATGTGGAAGATACAACCACTGCTGATATTTGGTTTAAGACTAACTTGAGGAAGTACTTGGCAGTGCAACTTTTTAACACATCCAACTCTAAACTTGTATTTTAGTTTTGAAGCACTAATCAGCTAGCCTGAAAGGCACCGTGTGTGCCCTACTGCATTGGGCATGAGAATGAAAGAGGAGAAATCATATCCACAAGTAGCACAAGGACCTGGAAATCAGGTCAGATATTTAAAATTGTACTTCAAAAGAGTATTGCTATAATGTTAATTTAATGGCACAATTTCTGTTTTACTGACTTCAGTTCCAAATTCTATTAGCAGTTAGCTATCAGGAGATCAACCATTACAGTTTTTTTCTTTAGCAGTGCCAGTTTTCTGAATACAATGTGAACATTTTTCTCCCTATTCCCCAAGGATGAAATAATATATTTTTTGCTTTCTAGAATTTTCACTCATGTTAAATGGTCGTAACAAGTAAGTTTAACTGTCTGTCTTCAAATGGGTTACTTTGAAAATAAAAGAGGCAGCATTTAAATTTCCAGATAGTGTGCCATTAAGAATCCCATTTAGGGTAGTCAGTTGATTATGAAAAGATGAGATTTCCATGGAATTGAAGGCTGGCAGAGTGCATAGCTCCTGGTCACGTGGAGTGGCACCTGCGCCCTGGCTCCAGGGGAATTCAGACAAAGCTGACGTGCTTGAAATTTTTTCAGAGACATTGAAATCTGTGAACAGATCAAAATAGTATTTGATATCGCATCACAGAAATTCCTGCAAACAAAGCATTTTAAATTAATGTTTTTATACTTAAATTTAAGTGGTCTTATTCATGCAGCTGTGATGTGTTATGAACAGAAAAATAGCAATTGAGAGCAGGATTCCTAGCTACTGTTTCTGACACAGAAGGGGACACTGCGATTACCGTGTTAGCAGCTGTTCTCCTCAAATGAAGGACACTCTTACAGATAAGTTTTATAGAATGTAAGAGGAATAAAATAAAGATATACTGGACTAAAGGGAAGTCGGGATCTGCCAAACCTTCCCTAAACCTACAAAATCAATAGATTCAGATATCTGATTGAGTCCTCTATAAGTTGGTTTAAAAATTATGTTTGTGTGATTTTCATTTGCTTTTTAGCAAAAGATTATAGATCCTCTCAGTCAAATCATTGGAGTATTTACTAGTAGTCAAAATTGGAGTACCCTGATGTCCACCTAGAAGACATAAACATGGATCTTTCTGCTCAACACATTGCCACCTAAAACTACAGCCTTGGCCCCTGCTGATTTGTGAAAAGCATCTCTTAAAAATAGTATTCATAGAGTTAGGGAGTAAAAAAAGAAGCCAGGAGAATCTGTTAGCTGTTCATACATTCAAAACCAGGTTAGACAAAATATTAATGGGAGTGCTTATAGAAAGTTTTAAAATACATGCTGTAAAACTCATGCGGTTTTCTTCACACATTTTATGCATCAAAAGGGACCTGGACAAATCAGAATTAAAACAATCTTACACCAGCTGGAGACTTTTTCTGGAGACTTTTTTATAGATTTCTTTTCTCTCTGTTAAAACAAGAATAAAATAAAAAGTGTTGTTGCACTGGTAATGGCAACATTAAATGAAGAAAAGAGCTTAGTATACTGCAAGAATAAAAGCTATTGAACAGATGTATTGCCATAATAAGATACGAGTAGCATATGATGTTGAACATGGAAAAAAAAAGTAAGCTCTTTGCCCGAGAAGTAAGCATAAATCTAAATCAAGAGCTGAAAGATTCTTATTTTCAGCAAGACGACATTGATACACGCAGATTAATAAGAACATGTTTATATATCATCTTCTCATAAAACCTGAAATCTGGTTTGATGGAGGGGTTAGTGATTTAGCATTTATATGAAGTAGATTATCTTTTGATCGCTAAGGTATTAGTTTAAATTATTCCAAGTTTACATTGCTGTAACTAAGGCTTAGTCTGGAGAGTTGATTTGATTTCCCTATGTGTTAGCTTGGGCTAGATTGCTTATTTGCACAAAATGGCCCATTCCCCACCTACTCAGCTCATGGTGTCCTTTTACTTGCCACTGATGTACTCCGAGGGTTAAATGTGCCTCTTCCAATACCAAAATTAGTTGTATACGCAGGATGTTGGAATCTTGTTTCCCTATATTGCTATCAAAATCTTGGTAGATAACCTGAAGCAGGGAAAGGCTCTCACTGTTTTCAGTCTGCCAAATAGAAAAGAACAGTATATTTTTCACCAAGCAATTTAACAATCTTTTTGGAAATATTATTGTTGTAAAAGATAGATAAACATTCATCTATTAACCTCTTCTGTAATTCTTAGCTTTGATTACAAATCTCTACAATTGTGATGTATTTTTGTATTGATGACTTAGAGCAGTGCTTTTTATTTAATTAACAAAATATGTGATGTGATGGTGTACTTAATTTCTAGAACAGTGTATTTCCGATTACATGCTTGTGGTGGGTTGACCTTGGTCAGCTGCTCTGTTACATCCTCTCCTCATCAGGGCGAGCTAGAAAATAAGGTGAAGAAGCTTGTGAGATGAGATAAAGGCAGGGAAGTCACTTACCAATTGCCATCATGGGCAAAACAGGCTCAACTTGGGGAAAATTAATTTAAGTTTTTGACAATTAAAATTAAGTTTGGATAGTGAGAAACAAAGACAAATGAAAACACCCCCTTTCCCCTGGCCTCCTCCTTCTTTCCAGGCTCAACTTCACTCCTTCATACCTGACTCCATTGCCTCCCTACCCCAGGTGGTGCAGGGGGATGGGGTCAGTCCATAACAGCTCCTCTCTGCCACTCCTTCCTCCTCACATGTCTCCCCTGTCTGTGTGAGTCCTTCCATGAACTGCAGTCCTTCAGGATAAACTTGCTTTTGTGTGGGGTCTTCATAGGCTGCAGTGTGAATATCTGCTCCACCATGGTCCTCTCTCCAGGCTGCCGAGGAATCTCTGCTCCGGTGTTTCTCTCACTTTTGTTTCCTGAGGCCACCCCTACAGCCCCTGCTGCCAGTGCCTGGGTATGTGCACCCAGTACAGTGGTTTTTTGTTTAAAAATGTTTAAAATAAAAAGTTATTTATATATCTTGTTATCACTGTATGGAGCAGTAGTTTAAAGAGCCTTGTCTCATATGGGCGGTGTGTAGATAATGATGTGTAGGCAAACCAAACAGAAAATTCAGTACTGTAAGCTTTTTCCACAGTTGCATTCTGATGTTTTCTCAGGAGATAGAGGAGTGTAGGGCAAACCTGCATGAAAAATGAAACCTTGATCTGAAATTTCAAAGTTGTCCTGAATTTCTTCTGTTTAAAACCAAATCTATTNGCCCCTGCTGATTTGTGAAAAGCATCTCTTAAAAATAGTATTCATAGAGTTAGGGAGTAAAAAAAGAAGCCAGGAGAATCTGTTAGCTGTTCATACATTCAAAACCAGGTTAGACAAAATATTAATGGGAGTGCTTATAGAAAGTTTTAAAATACATGCTGTAAAACTCATGCGGTTTTCTTCACACATTTTATGCATCAAAAGGGACCTGGACAAATCAGAATTAAAACAATCTTACACCAGCTGGAGACTTTTTCTGGAGACTTTTTTATAGATTTCTTTTCTCTCTGTTAAAACAAGAATAAAATAAAAAGTGTTGTTGCACTGGTAATGGCAACATTAAATGAAGAAAAGAGCTTAGTATACTGCAAGAATAAAAGCTATTGAACAGATGTATTGCCATAATAAGATACGAGTAGCATATGATGTTGAACATGGAAAAAAAAAGTAAGCTCTTTGCCCGAGAAGTAAGCATAAATCTAAATCAAGAGCTGAAAGATTCTTATTTTCAGCAAGACGACATTGATACACGCAGATTAATAAGAACATGTTTATATATCATCTTCTCATAAAACCTGAAATCTGGTTTGATGGAGGGGTTAGTGATTTAGCATTTATATGAAGTAGATTATCTTTTGATCGCTAAGGTATTAGTTTAAATTATTCCAAGTTTACATTGCTGTAACTAAGGCTTAGTCTGGAGAGTTGATTTGATTTCCCTATGTGTTAGCTTGGGCTAGATTGCTTATTTGCACAAAATGGCCCATTCCCCACCTACTCAGCTCATGGTGTCCTTTTACTTGCCACTGATGTACTCCGAGGGTTAAATGTGCCTCTTCCAATACCAAAATTAGTTGTATACGCAGGATGTTGGAATCTTGTTTCCCTATATTGCTATCAAAATCTTGGTAGATAACCTGAAGCAGGGAAAGGCTCTCACTGTTTTCAGTCTGCCAAATAGAAAAGAACAGTATATTTTTCACCAAGCAATTTAACAATCTTTTTGGAAATATTATTGTTGTAAAAGATAGATAAACATTCATCTATTAACCTCTTCTGTAATTCTTAGCTTTGATTACAAATCTCTACAATTGTGATGTATTTTTGTATTGATGACTTAGAGCAGTGCTTTTTATTTAATTAACAAAATATGTGATGTGATGGTGTACTTAATTTCTAGAACAGTGTATTTCCGATTACATGCTTGTGGTGGGTTGACCTTGGTCAGCTGCTCTGTTACATCCTCTCCTCATCAGGGCGAGCTAGAAAATAAGGTGAAGAAGCTTGTGAGATGAGATAAAGGCAGGGAAGTCACTTACCAATTGCCATCATGGGCAAAACAGGCTCAACTTGGGGAAAATTAATTTAAGTTTTTGACAATTAAAATTAAGTTTGGATAGTGAGAAACAAAGACAAATGAAAACACCACCTTTCCCCTGGCCTCCTCCTTCTTTCCAGGCTCAACTTCACTCCTTCATACCTGACTCCATTGCCTCCCTACCCCAGGTGGTGCAGGGGGATGGGGTCAGTCCATAACAGCTCCTCTCTGCCACTCCTTCCTCCTCACATGTCTCCCCTGTCTGTGTGAGTCCTTCCATGAACTGCAGTCCTTCAGGATAAACTTGCTTTTGTGTGGGGTCTTCATAGGCTGCAGTGTGAATATCTGCTCCACCATGGTCCTCTCTCCAGGCTGCCGAGGAATCTCTGCTCCGGTGTTTCTCTCACTTTTGTTTCCTGAGGCCACCCCTACAGCCCCTGCTGCCAGTGCCTGGGTATGTGCACCCAGTACAGTGGTTTTTTGTTTAAAAATGTTTAAAATAAAAAGTTCTTTATATATCTGGTTATCACTGTATGGAGCAGTAGTTTAAAGAGCCTTGTCTCATATGGGCGGTGTGTAGATAATGATGTGTAGGCAAACCAAACAGAAAATTCAGTACTGTAAGCTTTTTCCACAGTTGCATTCTGATGTTTTCTCAGGAGATAGAGGAGTGTAGGGCAAACCTGCATGAAAAATGAAACCTTGATCTGAAATTTCAAAGTTGTCCTGAATTTCTTCTGTTTAAAACCAAATCTATTTTATTCTGATGTGTTTGGAGATTTTGTTGCACTGTATTTCAAAAGTGTGACAGAGAATTTTCAGATGAGGAAACCCATTTTTTAGTGAAGTATTCCAAAATAGCTATATTTTGATAAATTTCATAGTATTTCAGTTCATTAAAATACTTTTTAAAGTATTATTCTTCTGTAGATTTNGCCCCTGCTGATTTGTGAAAAGCATCTCTTAAAAATAGTATTCATAGAGTTAGGGAGTAAAAAAAGAAGCCAGGAGAATCTGTTAGCTGTTCATACATTCAAAACCAGGTTAGACAAAATATTAATGGGAGTGCTTATAGAAAGTTTTAAAATACATGCTGTAAAACTCATGCGGTTTTCTTCACACATTTTATGCATCAAAAGGGACCTGGACAAATCAGAATTAAAACAATCTTACACCAGCTGGAGACTTTTTCTGGAGACTTTTTTATAGATTTCTTTTCTCTCTGTTAAAACAAGAATAAAATAAAAAGTGTTGTTGCACTGGTAATGGCAACATTAAATGAAGAAAAGAGCTTAGTATACTGCAAGAATAAAAGCTATTGAACAGATGTATTGCCATAATAAGATACGAGTAGCATATGATGTTGAACATGGAAAAAAAAAGTAAGCTCTTTGCCCGAGAAGTAAGCATAAATCTAAATCAAGAGCTGAAAGATTCTTATTTTCAGCAAGACGACATTGATACACGCAGATTAATAAGAACATGTTTATATATCATCTTCTCATAAAACCTGAAATCTGGTTTGATGGAGGGGTTAGTGATTTAGCATTTATATGAAGTAGATTATCTTTTGATCGCTAAGGTATTAGTTTAAATTATTCCAAGTTTACATTGCTGTAACTAAGGCTTAGTCTGGAGAGTTGATTTGATTTCCCTATGTGTTAGCTTGGGCTAGATTGCTTATTTGCACAAAATGGCCCATTCCCCACCTACTCAGCTCATGGTGTCCTTTTACTTGCCACTGATGTACTCCGAGGGTTAAATGTGCCTCTTCCAATACCAAAATTAGTTGTATACGCAGGATGTTGGAATCTTGTTTCCCTATATTGCTATCAAAATCTTGGTAGATAACCTGAAGCAGGGAAAGGCTCTCACTGTTTTCAGTCTGCCAAATAGAAAAGAACAGTATATTTTTCACCAAGCAATTTAACAATCTTTTTGGAAATATTATTGTTGTAAAAGATAGATAAACATTCATCTATTAACCTCTTCTGTAATTCTTAGCTTTGATTACAAATCTCTACAATTGTGATGTATTTTTGTATTGATGACTTAGAGCAGTGCTTTTTATTTAATTAACAAAATATGTGATGTGATGGTGTACTTAATTTCTAGAACAGTGTATTTCCGATTACATGCTTGTGGTGGGTTGACCTTGGTCAGCTGCTCTGTTACATCCTCTCCTCATCAGGGCGAGCTAGAAAATAAGGTGAAGAAGCTTGTGAGATGAGATAAAGGCAGGGAAGTCACTTACCAATTGCCATCATGGGCAAAACAGGCTCAACTTGGGGAAAATTAATTTAAGTTTTTGACAATTAAAATTAAGTTTGGATAGTGAGAAACAAAGACAAATGAAAACACCACCTTTCCCCTGGCCTCCTCCTTCTTTCCAGGCTCAACTTCACTCCTTCATACCTGACTCCATTGCCTCCCTACCCCAGGTGGTGCAGGGGGATGGGGTCAGTCCATAACAGCTCCTCTCTGCCACTCCTTCCTCCTCACATGTCTCCCCTGTCTGTGTGAGTCCTTCCATGAACTGCAGTCCTTCAGGATAAACTTGCTTTTGTGTGGGGTCTTCATAGGCTGCAGTGTGAATATCTGCTCCACCATGGTCCTCTCTCCAGGCTGCCGAGGAATCTCTGCTCCGGTGTTTCTCTCACTTTTGTTTCCTGAGGCCACCCCTACAGCCCCTGCTGCCAGTGCCTGGGTATGTGCACCCAGTACAGTGGTTTTTTGTTTAAAAATGTTTAAAATAAAAAGTTCTTTATATATCTGGTTATCACTGTATGGAGCAGTAGTTTAAAGAGCCTTGTCTCATATGGGCGGTGTGTAGATAATGATGTGTAGGCAAACCAAACAGAAAATTCAGTACTGTAAGCTTTTTCCACAGTTGCATTCTGATGTTTTCTCAGGAGATAGAGGAGTGTAGGGCAAACCTGCATGAAAAATGAAACCTTGATCTGAAATTTCAAAGTTGTCCTGAATTTCTTCTGTTTAAAACCAAATCTATTTTATTCTGATGTGTTTGGAGATTTTGTTGCACTGTATTTCAAAAGTGTGACAGAGAATTTTCAGATGAGGAAACCCATTTTTTAGTGAAGTATTCCAAAATAGCTATATTTTGATAAATTTCATAGTATTTCAGTTCATTAAAATACTTTTTAAAGTATTATTCTTCTGTAGATTTTTTGGAGAAAAATCCTCAGGCTTGACAGTGTGGATCAACTATTTCCAAAACATTTCAATATGATGAAAAATATATTTGCAGAAGCAGTAAGATTCATGCCCTTTTTTTGCCCCTTCTTGTTATGGTTGGGACCATGAGAGGTTGTATGATATCCAACATGGTAGAAATAAGAGCAAATGGGCATGAGAGCAGCGTGTGTGGCTCTGTGTCCTCACCTCAGTCCCCGAAGAGGGGATGAGAGTCTCCCATTAGTGCTAGAGAGGGGACCAGCCCTGGTTGCTCACAATAACATCTTCCAGAGTGGAGAGAAGTGCCTCATCATCACACATCTAGTCTGATTGCTTCAGAGCACTGCACAGCATCTTGTCCTCCAGGAGCTCCCCTTTGAAGGGAATACCAGGCAGCACATCTCCTACTTTGCAAGTGGAAGTTTGGCCATGTCCTTGGGTGTGGGTTGCTTCGCAATATATTGGTTTGGATTATCTTCCAGATCACTTTAACTGCAACTTGATAGCAATACTGAGTTCCTTCCCATACTGCAGAAGCATACACACAGAGAAAAAAGGCTTGTGCCTTCAAAGAGGTCCCACAGGAATGTCAGAACTCTGCAGCTGCATCTTTATCAGATTTCTGCTGGCAGTAATACCTGTGTAAGTACACAGAAGCCTACTTGTAGCCTTCTGTAGCCTACAGACACATGAGAATGAACATTGTGCCTATTTAGGCTACAATTTCTATGAAACCAAGCCCAAAGTAAAGATCTAAAAAACCTGTATAATTCCAAAAGATAATTAGACACCAAGAAAAAGTGTAATTGTGATATCTTGAGGCTATCCTGATGACAACAATGTAGACAGCGCATGTGTAGTTTGTACAGTTTCTAGTGCAGTTAAAGTACATGAATAGACTCATCCAGGACATAGAATCATAGAATGGTTTGGGTTGGAAGGGACGTCAAAGATCATCTAGTTCCAACCCCCACTAGTACGCTGTGGTACTTTTTAGCAGACAGGTAGATAAACCTTCTGAAGAAACCATCACCATGCTATTCACAGTGATTCATTGTGCTGTGGCACTGACATGCAAGGTGGAGACATGAAATGTATTATGCCTATTTTCAGTTAATGCCTTTTCTTTGTAGATTTCTTTATTTATCTCTGTAGCATTCTTTTGATTATTGCTCTATGTAATCAGCATACAAATTCTTCCAAGAAACCTCTTGATTTTGCTGCAGATCTGTCATGCAGTATCAGCTGGATTGACCACTGTGTCATAGCGTAACTTTTTATTAGCAGGTTTTTTTTATATCTCTTTTCATCAAGCAGATTTCCTTTATTTACTACAGTGAAGAGATAACAATGAGGAATACAAAAGAAGGAGATCTGCACTATGATGCAAAGATGGCAAGAGATCAACCTGTAAGATTTAGAAAACTGTGGTTCACACTGGAGGAACTTCTGCTTTGAGCAATTCAGCCTGTGGAATAGCAGTACTGATATAGAGCTAAACATTTATTTACTTATTTATTTATCTTATTCATCAGCTGTGGCTTCAGGCTTGGTCAAAAGCCTCAAATTACCATGGATTGCCTTTCATTTATTTGACTTAATCGTATTCGTTTAGCGAGAATGATGCAAAAGAAGGAGGAAAATGTTAAGAGTAACTCCTGAAGGTAGACTAATAGCATTTATACAGACAATTAAACTTGCAAGGAGATGCACATGGTGCAGACTCACTCTTGCCAAAGTTTCACAAGGAGGCATTTCCAGATTCTGGATAAAAATGTTGCATCACGCTGTGTCAATCTGTCCACATCTAAGGCTGACTGTCTCTTGGATGCATGGCTATTCTTTAATATCAGGAGCTTTACTCAAGCAGAATTACTACACAACATATTGTGCATCATTGTGTCCTTCTCAAAGTGCTTAGGGCTAAATGCAACTCTGGCAAGAAAATTAATGTGTCCCTTTTCTGCTTTATCTTATTTTAATTAAGGAAAGTAGTAAAATTGTTCAAAGCAGCTTGCATTAAATATACAAAACGCAAAAACCCAAACAAACTCACTTAAATATGGTCACAAACAATCTGTTATATCCCAAAATGGTAAAATAACTCAAGGAAGAATATTGCACTATGTTGTCCTGAATGGATTTAAGAAGTATATTGTAAATCTGTTTATATTTACAAAATCATCTTTCCTTCTAAGTAAGATGTGCTGCCTGTGAATTGTAGGAAAGCACGTGAGCTTGGGATGTTTATCTAAACTTGGCATTGATCCATTGCTGAGAATATATGTACATATGTATGCATGTGCACGTATATATGTGTGTATATATATAGGAACAAACTAATGTGAACCCATCGCGCACTACAGCAGCCTGTCTTGGTCTTCATCCGAGCACACCTCTGAAGTGAGGAAAGGTCATTATCCTTATTTTAAGAATTGAACAGAGGCTCTGTAACTTCCCTTACGTCCCTTAAAAAGCCTTTGGAAAAGCATGAAATTAAACCCACTATTCACCAGTCTTACACTACAGCCATAACCACTGACCTGAATGATGGACACACTCAGTCTTTCATAAAACTTATTCATGATTTTCCCCCCACATCTGAACAGTGGGTATGAAAAAATACTATGTCAGCCAGCACGAGTCATGTGTTTTCTCCAGTAATTATGACAAAACTTCATATATCCTGTGCTAACTCAGAGAGCCTTGGCTACCCAGATAATTTGAATCTTTGTGTGCATCTGCAGGTAGGAAAGATCTGACAGAGATCTTTGACCTCACTGTTCCTAGAACTGAGATTAGGAAAATTCAGCTGTGATCCCTCTGCAATATGTCTGACATAGTCCTGGGCCCAACAACTTGTTAGAGTCACTGATATTTGCTACATAGACCTCAAACAGTTAGGTGTGGGGACAGATTTGCCTCTGAGCTGCACCAGTGAGAGTGCACGGAAGGGTCTTTTCTCGATTGCCCAGTGTCCAAGTCATCTTCATACATGCAAGTAAGCATGACACTTTAAGTCATTTTTGGGAGCTCGATATCTATTAATAATGTCAAAATCATGTTGAAGTTTCATCACTGCATGATGCAGATATGTGCATTTAATGCAATAGATCTGATATCAAAGAGCACACCTATAAACTGTGACAGAATAAAGCATTCAGTCAGAGTGTTTGGACAGCCTCCTATAAAGTATCGTACTTAGTAAAAATGAGTGTCAAGCATGCTTCGTGGATAATAGAGACTTTATTGGTTAAACAATAAATAATTTTCTCCTGAGATATGTTAACATCATTCCATCTAATTTAATCTGGAATTGCAGTAGTATGTGATCAAGATGTACACATCAGCAACTGCCTATCAGGGGTTGTGGTACACTCTTCCTTTCTGAGTGCTATTTCTTCATGCCCCTTCAGCCTGACTTTTATTAAAAAGTAGCACAACTAGTCAAAAATGTTAGTAATTTCCCTTTCTCGTTGCCTTTTTTTTAAAAATGAGTAAGGGGTGTAGGAAAGAGGAAAAGACTTCAAATTATTGTATTGTTTCCTCATTTTACACTAGTGTCTATAAGCAAGCAGGAAGCATAAAGTTGTGATCAGAGTGAAGGATGTGAAGCTAGAATAGCCAGCTCTTTTATCTTTTCCTTCAGATGTAGCAAACAAGAGAGTAAAAGATTCCCTAAAGGAGCAGCCTAGCATTATGTCCTTCAGAAAAATGTGCTTTTGTTGGTATCTCTTATTCCTTCAGTAAATTTTACTTGTGTGAGAACTGACCTTAACATCAGTAACACCAATTATGTGGGCAAAAATGGCACATATAAGCAAAGGTATAGGATGGTAACAGTGATTAAAGGAAGCCCAAAAGTCAATTATAGGAACATTGCATTAGTCCTCATAAGAATAAAAATAAAGTCCAGGGTTTCTTAATTTCTTATCATCCTTAGAAAACATCTGCAATGTGTGCACATCGATATGGGGCCTACAAGAAAGCTGGGAAGGGACTTTTTACAAGGGCTTGTAGTGATAGGATGAGAGGTAATGGCTTTAAATTGGAGAAGGGGAGATTTAGATTAGATGTAAGGAAGAAGTTTTTCACTCTGAGGGTAGTGAGTCACTGGAACAGGTTGCCCAGGGACGTCGTAGATGCCACAACACTGGATGTGCTCAAGGCTAGCAACCTCGTCTAGTGGAAGATGTCCCTGCTGATGGCAGGGGGATTGAAACTAGATGATCTTTAAGGTCCCTCCCAACCCAAATGATTCTATGATTCTAATTGTAACTTCTTCTGGAGACCCTATGCAGGCAGAAATGTATTTGTGATCCTGTCTGTGAAAGATAAGTAAGCAAGTTCGCCGTTTTCAGCTGTGGTGCACAGATTGGAGAACCTGTAGTGTAAATGAGCAGCTATGCGTTCACACTCCTCTGAATTCCTGTCTTTTCACAAATATTGAAAAGCATAGTTGGACACAAGCTAGCCTTGTTCACTCATACTCTCATTTTTGTGCTTTGTATCAATTTTGGCAATTGATGGTAAGATCCCATGCTTTGTTAATTAAAGGATTGTCTCTATTCTTAGATACATCCTGATGCAAGTCTGTAGAGAGCTAGAGAATCAGTCTGCATTCTCCAGCAGAGCTCTAATGCCTGCATATTTATTATGAAGATCAGAACTGATAAAAAAGATGCATAATACTTAGTCTCCTGTATGTCCTCTGAATATTTTTACTAACATGGATACTCTTTACAGAACTTGTCTGTGTGACATGCATACTAAAAAACCCCAAAATATTTCTTTTCACTTTAACTTAAACCTTTTTTTTCCTTCCTGCTTACTGATACATCTTTTCAGAGCCCTTAATTCTTGTTTGCAGCTGGGAATTCTCGTAGCTTTCATCCGTTTCTTTAATCCTGATCTTCCTGACTAAGCAGCCTTAAAGCAGCTGGTTGTGGAAGGGTTAGACATCACCACAGCATCGTGGCACACGATGCCACCAGGAAAAGGCCTGATTATTCTGAAGGACCTTTTTTCTTTTGATGTCTAACATGTGTCTCTTAATGCAGCCCTCCGGCAGGCTCCTAAAACTGCAGTGACCTCCAGCCGAAAGGTAATGGCAGTTGTCAACCTCAGTTCACTTGCGCGGCACAAGCTGGAAGGTATCTACCTCGGCTGCACCCCAGGCAATGGAGGCAGCGTGACAGGCATTCTGCTCTTTTGTGCAAGTGGAGCAGAAATGACTTAATGGGGAAACTGCTACCTGATAATTTCCCCAGCATTTTTGTTTCAGCACAAAAGGAGAGAAAGTTATCTCCAGCACTGGGGTCTTCCACGGATATGGAATATCTTTAGGAGAGGAGCTGAAGGTGCTGAGGTTGGTTCAGCTGGCAGACTGTCTCTGAGGCTGAAGTAGCCAGGTCTGGGCAAAAACTCAGGCAACAGCAACCCGGTTTGTGAGGCTACCAGCTGGCACAGGTCTCTTGGACATGTATGAAAAAACCCTCTGCCTATAGCTTCAGGTCTGGCATAAGGAAATGAGCCTTTTTTAATCCATCCTGTGTGGGGGTTCTACTTCTTAAAAATAGTCACTGCAGCTGCACACTGTGAGCCTCTGATCATTTGAAGTAGGAGGGATGCTGAGCAGGTTTAGAGCATAGTGTCTTATTGAAGCAACGTCTCCTCACTGTCTTTAATTCTCCTGGAGACACTTTTTGCACAGGCCAAGACAGGATTCTGCATATAGGCCAATATTCATATGAATGCATAAGCACTGTGTCTAAAGCAGGTGTGAAAGTGCTACCAAGAATTAGCTGCACATTGAATAGAGCTTCAATTATTCATTGAGCCTACTTATTTTCCTTTTTGATGATATACTTAGAAGTGTAACCATGCGTTTTCTACAGATTATATGGATTAGAAAATCATAGGATTAGCCAGTCCATAAATTAATCCTGATATATGTTGAGTTACTCATCTAAAAAATGAATGCTTCCTATATGGGAAATGAGTAATTAATTTTGTTTTCCTGGTTAAAAAAATCCCTCAGGTGCTTTTCTGTTTTCTGCTGAAGCTGAAATTTTTTAGTCCTCTGACAATGTCTTACACCCTCCAATATGTCTTGTTTCTATGGAGACACCAATGAACTGCAGCTTGCATTCTTCTGCATATCACAATACAAGGTTGCTTCAGAATTTTCCCAGAGCTTCACTCTCTTCTCTTTTAATTAGAAATTAATCAATAGGTTCAGTACTCTTGTCTCATATATGCAGAGACACATATGATCCCCATGAATTGAGCCAGCCTGTAAACATGATTTGTGCTTTTGAAGTTTTATTTTAGAAAACAACACATTTTATCTTGAGGCTTATAAGACCATAGTTCTGAGCTGTATTGGAAGGCAGGGTGGGAAGATGGATATCTTGTATGCAGTAGATGAGATGGGAGGATTTTATGATACTTGATGCTTTTTAATAATAGGAAGGATGTGTGGAGTTCAGGCATGGCCTTAAAACATATTGTTGGGATCTTTGAATTTTTATTTTCTTAATATTATCTGAGTTATTGTTTGGCCTCATCGTCTGTAACTTTTATGTGAATTTTTCCCCCTCATCCCTCCCACCCTGAATGGTGGATTATTTCATGATGCTTTTGTAGTTCTAATTCCCCAAGCTGTATTCTTCCTTCCCTGTGTGGACAAGGCTTCTCCTTCAGGACAATGGAAAGTAAACACTTGTGTGGCAGAACACAAAGTGTTTACAAAGAGCATAAGAAAGAAAATATGTAAATTACTTTTCTTTTTTTTTTTCAATTACAAATATACTATGAAGTAAACAGCAGTTTTAATTATCAAGAATCAGTGAGACTGAAATGATGCCAGACTGGAAGTTGTATGCTACTGTTAGTGAGCCTTTTGAAGTCAGTAACAAGCTTTTTCTTCCTGCAAGGTAATCAGAATTATTTTTCCCCAGTTAAATTCAACAGGTAAAATAGCACCAGGCTATGCTGGTGCCTGAGACTTTTTTTTTTTGTTAGTAGCTCATATTATATTGAAATATATTTCCAGTAACAATTCAACATAGCTTTTACATAACTGATAAATGTTTACATAAACCACGTACAGCAACAGACTGTATCTAATGTTCAGTTCATGTACCCATGTGCTGAGATGTAAGCTGAACAACCTTTTTCGCAGTTATTTGTTCTATGCAGCTGTCTGTCTCCTTCTGCTGTCTCATATGTTGATTGTGGTCTTCTCTAGATAAAGGGTATATTTTTGTCTTCTGTTTTTTTTCAACATCTTATGGACTTCTGAAGTTGAATTGTAGTTCTTAAATGCTACGGCAACTAGTAATCCAATGAAAACCAGTTTTTATTATACACCTTTACATATATGCTTATACATGCATACAAACAGATATATGTATATGTTTGCTTTATTTTATCCTTTTTGTTGTCAAACTGAAAAGAAAAAAAATACAATTAAGCCTTTTTTTTATATGAGAATTCAGAAAGAATGCTTTGTTTGATCTCTATGAACATTTATTGCACTCTCCATTTATTTTAACTATTCAGTATTTTTGTTAACAGACATAAACAGGTTTAACCTCTAAATGGGTCTGTTCTCTCAAGGATCGTAATTGTAGCTAGGCGAGCTAGCACACAATGGTTAAATATATCCTTGCTTTTGACAAAAGCTAGTGGAGTTGGAACAGAGATGAACATAGCTTATTAAATATAGCTCTTATGAAGACTGCTCTATAATTACTGTGATTTTCTTTGTATCGTTATGATCATAGGCTGATGAAAACAATGAATCATGTGCTATCAAGAGGCCAAGAACTATTCAGCCATATAAAGAGATCATACCTAGTGTAACAGCCCTGCTAGTTTTCTTTGAGTGGTCTACGTAAATAACACACTATAAAGACTAAATAGGTCTTCTCACCAAAGATCCTTCTTCTGCTGATAAAAGTTAAAAACTCAGAGGAGAATGTTCCAAGGAGGACCAAGAATGCTTCATTCCATGAAATCTCATACATATTCATGAGCAAATCTTTTGATACTCTTTTTAGTTGAGAATAGTTTTAATATATAAAGAGGGATCTGCTGAATTTTTTGTGTGTCTGGAAGTGTTTTCTGAGATTAAAACCTCAGAATGAAATGACCTAACTACCCAAAATGTTATGAGCACAAAAATGCCCAGTTTTGCTTTCCTATCGGCAAAGATGCCAGCACTCCACAGATCCAAAACAGATCTGGGCACCTGGATTCAAATATTTTCTGTCTTTTCTAACCCCTGAGAGATTTCCATGCTTTTTCGCACTGAAAGAAGAACAAATAACAAGGGTGTGTTCCTGTGGTCTAAATGATTTCCTTTCTCCCCAGGTCTGTGTTGATCTGATTGGGGAGGGAAGCCCAGCATAGCTGCTCTTTGTCAGGAGCAGGGATCTTGAGCTTTTCAGCAAGACCTTGGCCAGCACTGAAGACCATTGTGTTCAGTGCCTTTGCTTGTGAAGCTTTCCCCCTTGTGTATTTACTGATAATTCATATTTTAGAGGCCAAAATTTTGACACTTAAAAATTTAGCTGCTACTTAGAAATGAAGAAGAATCACTTCATTTTATTATTTTCAGATTTCACGAGGCAATTTAGATGCATCAGAACTGAACAGCATTAATTTCAGACTTGCAGTATGAAGGAAATGTGCTTGAGAACAATCAGTAATTTCAAAGACAAACTTAGGGTTTAAGATTCATTGATATTCACTGTGGTGCTTGTAGAGCTGGGAGGAAGATAGGGATGGGCATGTCTGAGATCTGGGCTGGGTACATGGCCTTTTCAAGCAACCACTCGACAATTCCTTCTGCGAACCAAGCCAGCTTTGTATTAAAGACATTAGTTTCGTTGCCTTGGCTACATGTACTGGAAGACTTATCTGAAGCCTCACGTTCCTGATGGCTGTTATATACCTTCTCATTTCAAGCATAATTTATCCCCAGTTAGTCACTAGTAACTTAGGTAAAATAGGTCTTTTCATTCTCTGTGTTTATCTGTTTTTTGATATTTGAGAGACACCTCTCATGCTTCCTTAGTTATGCTGGAACTGTCTCTGTCTGTTGTACATTCATATATATTCACACTATGTGTGTCTATTTAAGTAAATAAAATTATCTTCTGTTTAATATTATTTGTTTGTTATCATCTACCCTTCTGCACAGCTTTTAAGCAACTTAATTGTTCTATCGATTGCATGGAGTTAATTCAAATATCTCAAATCTGTAAGGGTACACTATGGTATGAAATAGTATGAAGAGGTAAATAGAAAATGGAACTGAAGTAAATAGTTTAAAACCCATTCTGAAGCAAATCCAAAGTTTCCTGTAGGTTTGGTTTAAACAAGAATAAATACGTAAGCTGTCAGCTTTCTTATGCCAAGGTTTCCTAAACAGTTTTCTGGTAATGCCACAATTGAAAATCGGCAAATTCTACAAATAATAACTTATTGAAACCAACTAAAAGGAATGATTTGGACAAACAGGCTTTTAGGCCTTGCTGTAGAAAACTTGGCTGATGACACGTTTTGGTTGTCCAATGTACTACTATAATGATTGATTTCTCTTTCAGCCTTATTTAACAGTTTCATTAATAGTATTAAAGAAAGCAAGTGAACAGCATGTTAATGAAGTCAGCAGATGATGTAAACAGCAGGAAACACAAAATAGAAGATACTTAGAGATTAGAAACATGAGTGAGAGGAGTTATCAATGTATCATAATCAGATTGAGAAAAAAGAAAAGCTAATGCATCTGGGATAAATAAGTTCAGAACCGATTTTATATGGCTGATAAGTATACAGAAATATACAAACTAAATTACAGTAAAACTTTTTTTCTGGTTGAGAAAGGTCTAGTTTGTGATCAGTGTAATGCCTAAAAGGGCAATCCTGTCTTTGGAAGAAGGAATGTGTAGATAGGTTGTGTAAAAGAGCAGACAAGTAGTTACTGAGTTTTACACAAATTGTTGGATTGTAAGAGCAATTTGCTGTTGTTCAAGCAACAACAAATAAAAATCAGTGGTGAGTAGACTGATTTAAGAGGAAAGTCTGAAGTGTAATGGTGGAGCAAACAAGGAAAGGAGAGGACGGCTACTATAATCCACATGCCTGAAATATCTGTAAGCATTTAGACAAAAAATGACTTATTTAGCATTACCACAAATTTAATATCGTAGCAGGAAAATGTTCTTTATTAGGTGAAAGTAACCTCTTACCATATTACATCAAGAATGTAAAAATAATTACAGAGATGCTGTAAAGCACAACCTAGTGTCAATTAATGGAAACCTAAAATAGGCTGTAGGCTGCTGCTCACTAGCATATGGAAATGCTGAGTTTCTTTAACACCCCTCAGAGTGAATGCGTGTTGCAGAGTCTCTAAGCTGTTAGATATAACCTATTCTCTTTTTTTTTTTTTTTGTCCAACTTCCCCAACAATATCCAAATTATAGGAGTGGAGACTTCTGAAGTGCTCCATTCAGCAAGCCCAATCCCACACAAGCTCTAAAATATTTCCCCTGCCCCAGTGTGGTGACATGCATGCTGCAGGCAGACTGACAACTGCCTCCTCCAGCTAGGGCATATAACCATCAATACCCTTCTGAGCTCATTGAAAATGTGACTAACTCGAGCCTCAGCTCATACATTGTCATATCCTACTTCATGAGCCTTGTTCCTATTCCAGCTGGAGATGGGCCCACGCTGGAATTTGAGAATCTAGTTTTCTCATTCCGAACCTGAGCAAAGAGACTCGGACTCATTTCTAGCCTTAGCCTCCTAAACTGCAGTCATGCCTGTAAGTAAAATGCTGAAACACTAGTTGTCTGGGAAAAATAAATGAGTGATGATTTTAAGAGAGATGCTGTGGCTACTCAGCGCAGTAGCTTCCAGTTTTTTGGTGCTGTTCCCAGAAATGCTTCAACCATGGTGAGGAGCTCAATTCTCTAATTAAAAAAAAAAATTGTATCAAATATTTTTCAGCTTTACACTCTCAAATTAAAGCTTAAAAACCTCCAAGGAAGGAAAGGAGGCCAGATTGGAGGGGGAGGAGGTGAGAGGAAGGAAGCGGGTGGAGAAAACCACTATATTCCCAAGATGCAAGGAAAGTTGAAAAGTAGAAGAAAAAATATATTAAATCAGTGTAAACTAAAAGGTAAGTTTAAGGCATTTTTTTACATTGACTGTATGTTTTGTTGGGGTATTTTTAGCAGTAAAATTCTGTATACCTTAAAAACATTTAAAATACATTAAAGTAAGGTAATTGCTTTTTTTTCAATTTCTTCTGCTATGAACTTGATCTATATTTTTATTAAGACCTATCAAAGGATGTTGTGCTGGGATTTTGTTACTTTTCTGCTGTTGCTGGTTAAAACTGTCTATTACCTCACCAATGACCTACATGAAGTGAAGCAACATCCCGTGTCAGCAGGCAGGGTGTTTTGTTGTAGAGCTCAGCTGTGAAACTTAATTGTTTATGGAGATTTAATGGGCATTGTGCTCTTACTTACCTACCTCACTGTGATTTGGTAATGTATTGGTGTAGCTTAGGAAAAAAAGCCTCTGAAGTAATAGATTTTGGTATAGTTAGAAAGATAGCTGACTTGTGTTCTTAACTCCAGGTCAGAGCAGTGTCTTACCTTGTTTATTAGCATTGTTGCTGTTACTGCCTCTTGGTGTGCTGCCTATATAGGGGTTGTATAAGTTAAGTTTTGATCAGAGACCACATGCCAGCAGGCTGAATAGTAAAGTCTGGTGCACTTAAAAGCTCATTTATTACTTGAATGTTTGTTGCTATACTGCCAGGAGCCTGCTAGAGATGTGACAGAATAAAAATATTGCTGATTAATATGACTGCTTGTGTTGTAGCACCATGTGATACTAAAGACTTTGTCAGAGATGAGTTTAGAAAGGAAGGGAATGGAAGTCTGAAAAGCATAGAGGCAGAGGTCCTGCAGAGCTGTGTCAGCTGGGCAGAGTGGTGAGGCAGAGATGTTTCTGCAGCCCCAGCACTTGCTGCATATATAAATCAGGTTATTAGCAGCATTTTTGTCTTGGAAGGTTGGGAACAGGTTAGGGCAGGTGTATGACAGCTGCCATAATGGGAGAGACCAGAGCTCTCAGCGGCTGATGGTGAACAACAACGATACAGGCAAGTGGGTTTGTGGGGAGTGCTGCCGTGTTCCTCTCTGATCCTTATCCAGCTTCTGCTGCGTCTGGTCCTCTAAGGCTGGAGGTCATACTCTGTTTAAAACCTTCTTGTGTCTCAATTGTTCATGAGTTTATCCAGTCTTGTTTTTTAACCTGTTTACATCATTGCTTTTGAAAACATGTTATGGAAATGGATTCTATAAATTAATTACATTGTTTTTGTTTTAAGCTTCCTGTTTGAAGATTTTACAGATTGTCCTAAGTGTTTTTATTGTGAAAAGTGAATAGTATATCACACAGAGATGCTTATCACTGCCTCCTTAAGCTGTCTGATTATAGGCTGAAAAGTTGTGGTCTGCTTAGGTTCCCCTCTATTCCATGTCTGGTCATCCTTGTTTCTCTCTGTACGTTTCCTACCTATGTGATATTTCTTCAGTAATTCAGATGAAAATGTTAGTGGTTTGCTGCCTTCTGAAGACACATATGTCTAATGACTATCTCCCCTTGCTTGCTCTCACCATTTAGCCTTCCTTAACTTTTCTAAATATTTTTTTCAGAGATGAATTGAATGCTTAAATATTTCTACAGATAGCAGTTACATAAATGTATGCATGGCAGCTGTGCACTTCAAGATGAATATATTATGGATGAAGAGCTTGAATTTGTACTATTTTTATTCAGGCACATCCTGAGAATTTAGTATCAAATGGCCTAATTCTGCTCTAACTGAGACTAAAGCCAGTGATTTAAACTGGAAACTCCTACCAGACTCCGCAGAATCAGGACTGATCCTGTCTTCTAGAAAACAGAGCTCAACACCACTTCCAGAAACGTTCTGAATTGTGCATGAAGCTAGCTATTAAGAAGTGCTATCTTTATCTTTTGTAGGAGAGGAAACCTGGGAGAGAGGTAACCACAGTTCTCTACCAGATCCAATTGTAGGATTGAGGAGAGCTATAAGATGCCGATGCCTGAGCAACGGGAGCTGTGAGGAGCAGGTGGGGCGAGGAGGCTGCCAGGCAAGGAGCGAGGGGAGTGAGATCACCCAGCCCTGCAGGCAGGCAGGTGGGCAGGCTGGACTGCAGCTCTGGAACCCTGAGAGCAGCAGGATTGCCACCACATTAGTCAGATACTCTGATGTCAGAATTTCTTCAGACATCCAAAAGGCCTTCGACACCTCTGAAGGTGAATGGGGGGAATTTGGCACCCCAGGGCATCTGTGAAATTTTTGGCCTTGAGGTGACTCAACAGAAATAAAGGGCAAAATAGAAATTAGGACAGACTAGACAGCTGGTGACTCTAGCGGTCTTTAGTTTGTTCTTTATAGATTAATGGAAAGTATTTTCCTCAGACATTTGGAAACCATGACCTATATATTAAACAGAGTATTAAATAAATCGTTAATATGACTACTTAATCACAACTCCATCACCAGACAAAATTATCCAACCAAGGAATTAATCATAATGATATTCTTCCCAGTACCCGACATGCATTCTTGTTCTCTCCCTTCTGTGGATGTTTCGAACAGTAAGGGATCCCTTTTAAGTTGATACTTTTTAGTATGGGACTAAAAGAAAAAAATGAATGTTTATAAGAGGTTCTATATAGAAATATAGAACTACCTGTTTTGGGCACTTTCTTAAAGACAGATGCCTTTGCTCATTGCTAATGCAACAGACTAGAGGCATAATGCAGGTTGCTGAAAACTCCATATGTAAAAATGAACTATGTACTTGGAAACTAGCAGCAGCCCATACGAGTTGATGTGTTGGTATTATTATATCATTTGCTAGGTGTGTTGCCTCAGCTTTACTTCACAACGGATGTAAGATGTAGACTGCTATGAAGAAATTCAGGCTGGCATTACTAAAGCTGTTCATAGCAGCATTTCAGGAAGAGAAGCTGCCTCTTATACTGCTTATTTGAGGATTTATCCAAATGTGCAAACAGAGTGAATCCAGCTAAGAGCAAACTGGAGTAACAAAAACAACAAATGCACTCTTCTATCACGTGTCACTATGAGCCCTGCTATATTCTCTGACTGCCCCCTCTAGACAGGCAATACTTTTCTGGCTTTACACAGGGCAAGTCTTAGTAATGCTTCAATGCTTGGTTCACTACAGTGTTCACCCAGCTGCAGCTGGATCAGATTGAATGGAAACAAAATGTTGTCAGCAATTTAAGGACTCTTTCACATGAGTTTTGCCAACAGTTCTGCTGGTGACTGGAAATATTAAAGGCTTTCTCACTGCATGGTATCTATCTTTGCCAAATTCTGTTTTTCTTCTCCCAGGTCGTGCCAGCAGTGCACCTTTTACCTTTTACTATGTGTGACCTTTTCCTTGCACTATGCATCCCTAGATGCCTATTTTTTTCACTTTTCACACAGTTTGTATTCCTCCATGGCCACAAGGGTTAGAAAATAGATAAATGTGCACAATGGTGGAGAAAAGACTGAAGGCAAACCCTCTTCTTTTTAGAAAGTGATACAGACTGGCAGAGGATGGCTCCACTATTTTCTCCCCACCTCTGTCATGTAGAAGGCATAATAGGTAACACTTCACCCAAGGCAGAAAGTTTTAAATGATGAGTAGATTGGACAAAGCAAAGCATCATTTCTTGCTATCCTCTTCCTTCTGAGGTGCTCCAGCCACAAAAAAAAAGAGGAAAGATCCTCTATCCTCTGCAATCATTTATATCCCTGCAGGGAATGCCTCCTTCTCCCAAGGCAGCCCTTCCCTTTGCCCCAGTGCTGCCTTCCTGCTCAGGTACACTGTGTGGGTGTGGCTCTGCAGTCACAGCAGCTGTTAGAAACCCACAAAGTTCCCAATGCCAACTTCGTCCCCTTGCTTTTCCTCAATACTGTGAACACAGGCAGAACTAAACCCAGGTCCCTGTTCATTTTAATTTCTGAAGACATTATTTAAATATTACTGTATAACAAAGTATATTAGAAGTGTCTAGTCTTCACTAGATTTTTTTTTCCTTGTCCTTGTACTTTCAGAGGCGTCGTTCAACGCAAATATCACATGTGGTTCCCTGTTCTGGCAGTGCTTGGGCACAGTGTGTTCCACTACTTTGCTTCCTGGCTATAGGACTTTTCTTTTTTCCTCAAAAGAGTGTAAAGTTAGAGTAGAAGGGGAAGCTAGAAGTACTGAAAATGGTTTACTACCTGTTAGAAGACTACTAATAATTTTCATTTTTACAGAGTGGATGTTTCTGAAATCAAGGAATAAGCTTTAGCAAAAAATTTGAGATGAGCTTTGCCAAATTTCTCAGCAGATAAAATAAGTGTTTTAAATATTAATTTTCATGTATCCAAAAGTGGTTAAACATTTAGATATACTCTAACTTCCAGATTTGGGGGAAATGTACTGTTATTTTGTGTGTTTCAGACACTCTAACTTACCTCTCAATATTAACTGACTAAAGACAAACATCTAGCCTGACTTTTCTAGCATTTAGGATGTAAGGAAAGGGAATCCTCCTCACACCCAGTGCTCTCATGAGGTCTCATGAGCCACACATGGGCAGAAAAGTGCTTGGCACGGTAACCTGAACTAATAGGCAAGGAGGGGATGGATCTCAAGAATTTCTGCTTCTTAATTCTCTCAGGACATCAATGCTCAGATACAGATAGAGGAAGGAATCTGCTCTTGATTTGAATCAGGGAAGCAGTATTGGTTGCCTGGAATAAGAAAGAGTTGATTCTGGCAATAGTTTCCTTCCCCTTCAGCATAGCTGAGCATGCTCAGGTAGGCCAGAAGGTACTGCAAACTGCTTCTGCAAAGGTAAACTGTGTAGTGAAGCAGGAGAAAAAGATTTTGATGGAAAAACAACTTACGCATTATTATTTTAGGCTTCTATAAATTGAATAATAAACCAGTACTGAAATGGCATTCTGACTATGCAGTGCCCTCTAATCTCTATGTACAAAACTGGGTTATTTCAAACACTGGCCAATTACCTCACTCCAGAGTGACCTTCAGCAGGAGAAGGATTAACCAAGAAGCAAGCTTTAGAATAGCTCTTAGCTGTTCGGTTCTCTTCTGGAAACACGGTCATGATTTCAGCATTTATGCTGGGAGTGCATGTTCAGCAGATGCTTTAAAATGGAATTATTTCATAAAATCACAGAAATAGTTGTTTGGAAGGCATCCCTGAAGAATTTCCAGTTAAAGCCCACTTGCTTGAAGCAGGGTCCCGAATGGGTTGCCCATGACACTGTCAGTTGGCTTTTGTGTATCTCCAGTGATGGAGACTCCACAACCTCTGTGGGCAATGTAATCCAGTGTTTGACCAGACTCACGGTGCAAAGTTTTCTAATTTTTAAGTGAAATTTCTTGTGTTTCAATTTGTGCCCGTTGCCTCTTGTCCTGTCACTGGATACCACCGAGAAGAGTGTAACAGATGGGCAGTTATCAATCTGTAAATGGAAGAGAAAAACTATTACTTCCGAAAAAGTGAGAGGAACATATAAGAGATAAAACGATCATTATTGTCATTACTCTATTCTTTACTTTAAATCTGGATCAATAGTCTCTAAGAAAAAAAAAGCAGACTGGAATTAGTCAAAAGTAGATGACAGGAAAATCAGAACTTGATGCTTTACTTATCTTTCCATGCCTTTGCAAAGAAGGGTCAAATAAATCCTTCACTTTCAAAGTGCTTTCTGCACAAGTTCAGTGCACACAGTTCACTCAGTTGAATCCAGTGCCATTCTAAACCAACTAATTTACAAGACTGAGAATCAGGTACTGTGCAATTTTGGACTGCAGCAGTATTTATCCCTTGTTTCAGAGTAATTTAGGAGCTGGATTGTCCCAATAGCTTTGTTAAGAGTAGTAAAAATTGTCCATATCATCACGCTTCGATCAGTAATATATCTTGATGCAAGAGAGTAAAGTGCTCATTCTTTCTTGACAGTAAGCATGGAAGATGAAGATCTAGAGCAAAAGCCTTCAGGTGTGGCGTATGATCCAGGAAGTTATCTCCATTATGATCCAGGCTGATGTTTAGAGCAAAGTATGAAGGCAACCATAATGCATTATTTACACAATATTCATGCCTGTAAATGAGTGAAGATTTTGCCTATCCTCTGGTGCCCATTCATAATACATGTTTTACTGGGGAAATATATTCAGATCACATTTATTTTTCTCAACAATAACCTCTTTCTCCACTATCTATTATGAAAAACAGCCAACAGCTTTTGTTACTGTAATTCACAAGCTTAGGTCATTCTACAGGACTATATATAGTGCAAAGCATAAGTATCCAGCATGGTTTCTTTCCTTACTGTGAGCATTTTAGCAGCTGCCAGTGTTTTCATCGGAGCAGTGCTGAATAATACTTTACATATGTGGATGGTTTGCAGGCATTATATTGTAATCCAGTGATCTGTGAGTATAAAAGTGCATATATGAGTGGGTTTGATTGCTGTCTATAAGAAACGCCTTTATTTAACAGAATAATAATTTCTTACTATTTGAGGAAGAATTTAAGATAATCCCATGCTCACACAATGGGATGAAGATAGAGAATAGCCAATATTTATTCCAGGTAATTTTCAGAGCTTTGATTAATGTGGCCAAGGTGTTAATTTCTTCTGTGCCCCTTTACTCTCCATGAGAGAGGTTTACCTGTCTCTCCCTCGTGGCTGTAGAGGGAGGGAATATGTCCAGCTTCCATCTTATGGAAATGCTCAAGGTTAGTTGGAAAAAACTAAAATTCTGTAAGAAACTGATATTTTTGATAACTGCATAAACAAAAAACTCATTTTACTCTACAAAATTTTCTGAATGGAGAGGTGAAGTTTGAGTTAACTACAAAAAATCTGTTCTTTTCGTTGTAATTCCACTGAATGTTGAGATTGTCCTGATCTCAGGTGCAAGGAAGGTTTGTGTTCTGCTCTGCTTGATAGCAATTTAGAGTGGCAAAGGTATGTAAGGCTGTTAGTAGGCAGAAATCTCTGGAAACTAAAATGGTTTAAGGTTTGAGATTTATTTGTTGTAGCAATACCACTACCAATACAAATGATATAATTTAGTTTTTTGTACTAACTCTTAATACTTATAAAATAATTAAGGGAAGATGAGGCACTCTTTTCCTCTACAAGCATTGTTTTAGCTTGATTTTTAGGGATATGAGTCTTTCTTGATCTTGAATTTATCCCTTTCATTACACTGCACAAGTTATGCTTTGTAATTGTGTTCATCCTGTTTCCTCGATGTAATTTTTCTATCACTGTGCTACTGCTGATGAGTTCTTTTCATGTATGTCTTTGTTTGACTGGTAAATTATTTGGATAATTTAAATGAGATCACGAGGGGTTTTTTTACATATTTTTGTGTATTTATCTTTGCAAGTGTACACATATTAATGTCAGATATCTTCTGACTCATTCCCATCCATTCTGAAAAGCTTGTTTCCTGATTCAAATATATATTGATATGTATCAATGCAGCAAAATGTATTTTGAGCTGTTTTACAAAGCCAGGCATCTGAAATGATTGATCTGAAATGAATTCTATGAGTACATCTACTAAAATATACCTTTGAATTGCCTGTTTTTGTATGAGAACATATTTTTGTGAGTCTGTGTCACGCAGAATCACTGAGCAACAGTTTATGATGGCTACATCCTATAAGCTATTGCATATTCATATGGAAGCACTGACTCCAACTATGAATGCAATGAAATAGAGAAGGACTGGAAGTTAAATGTTCTTGTCAAAATAAGTGCTAAACCCCATGCTGAAGGCTCAAGGGTATGATGCCAAGGACTGACGTATCATACTACGGCTCATTTCTATAGACTATAATTTCTCTTGTTCATTCTGGGGTAACTTGCATCTTACTGAAACTTTTGAACTTTGGTACGGTAGATGAGTTAAGAGGATAAACTAGAAAATAAGACCATATTCCTTTCCTGATTTTTTGAGGAGTATCTTTACATGATTTTTTTAGTTACAGTTGTCACAACTAGAAAGGTCTTTTTAATTTGTGATACATTATGTTTTAAATCTGTAACAGTAAACAACATTTTACTTTTTCTTCCTCCGTTAATATCTTTCATTTTTTTCCTAAACTGCAAAGCTAATTTTCTCTCAAGTGAACATTTCCCACTGGTGCCTTTATAGGTGGACTTTTACTACATAAAAATGTTTGAGGAAACAAAAGGAGGACTCATTCTAGCTGTGAAAGAATAGGAATTATCTGTGAGAGTGGGAAGCTTGAACATGGGTTTTTTTCTGATGCTTTTTCGCATATTTTGCTAAAAAGCAGATGCTTCAAATGTGAGAGCCCAAAAACGGTCATGTGGCAGAAACTTGAAAGAACAGTAAAAACTGTCAAAGCTAGTAAAACTATATGAAGTAGACTTTTAAGATGAAGAAATCATTGTTTTCATGTTCTCTCAACAGTTTAGGCATGTCCTTGCTGGTCTACTCTTTAGAATTTTTACTTCATATTGGTGCAAAAATGGCAGTAGAAGACCACTGTAACATAATGATAGCAACAAACTTTTAATCCTGACATTCATCATCTTTCCTTCCAATATCAGTGTTTGACTAGAACAATTGACATAACCAGGGTATATCTTTAAAATAACATTATTGTAAAATATTCTTGAAAACAACCCCAAATAAAGAAGATGTCTATGGTAGACATAAACCAAGTATACCCAAAAGAAATTGCAAAGATGTAGTACAGAGGTGATTAATAGGATTGGTTGATAAAATAAGCACTTAGGTTCAATGCTTCCAGATTTCTTGTAAAAATATAGACATACAGAAAGTAGGCAAAAGAATTCAGAATAAGGTTTTAAATAAAACCAAACCAAAGATGTATTACTGCATATGCTGTATAAGCATAGAAGCTACTGGGAAAACAATTGCTTCATCATCATAAATTCAGTCAGTCAATGGATATTCTAGACAGTAAATCAGTGGAGACTGTCATTATTGAGAGCTCATTATGAAGCAATTTCAGAGGTTAGATGTAAAAACTCGTCATATGAGTTTAACGGAAGAATAACTATTAGCTTTTCAATATTCATGAAAAGCACAAAGGCTATGTTTAGGTTTTCTGATGTTTTTGAATAAACAGCATTTTTATTAGTTATCATTCCTAAACAGCAGTGTAACAATTCAAGCAATAATTACAAAATGTTGATGACACTTCCTGAATACTGAATTGACCCTGCACAATTGCATGTATTTGTTCTGAAAGAGTGCTAGATTCTTCAGTCTCAAAGGAAAGCATATGCAGAGAATATGAAGATATGAGCTGACCGGTGGTAAAGCTTCAGAGATTAGAGATTTGATTTCAAAGAAGATAGGCCAGCTATGAATCTCATCATTCACAGCTCAGAGAACACTTAAACCATCTAATCTCTCTCACTGCACTGCAGAAATTGTCACCCTGCTATGTTTTCATAGTACTTTATGCAGTTTTTTGCAAAGACATTTAAAGACTTGTGTAATTTTATAGAGAGATTTTCATAAAGTCCAATAAATCTCACTGTTAAGTATGGCTTTTTAATAATCTTAAATTAATCTCCAAAAGGAGGAAAACAAACGAAAAAAAAAAAGAGCAAATAAAAAATATCAGTAGACAAGTGACCTCTTACCTCTAATTAAAACCAATGGAGGCACAACTTCATTGTTACACCTCCATACACATTATTTTTCTTGGAAGCACTGACATAAAGTTGAAAAGATTGATTCACTTTTTTTCACAATAATGGTCCAGAAAAGGGTGCTTTTCTTGGCTAAAGTTTTGGGAAATATGTACCCATATCTTGCAGTGCAGCAGAATGTCACTGTACTAAATTCCATGGGTTGGTGCTCTTGTGTTCTCACGTGTCTGGTGTGCTGTCTATGCTACTGATAGTCTTGTTTATCTTATAGTTTACGGTTACGAAGACAAAAAATTTGTGTATTAATGGAAATAAGTGCTTTCCAGTTGTCTAAAATTTGTTATATTCTTTGTCAGGTTTCCTTACAATAACCAATTATCTGTGACATGTAGCCTTATCAAATGCTTCTCGAAAAGTGCGTACTGTCCATGTCACTCTCTTGTCTATCACAGTAGCATTATCTTCAAAGAGTTCTATGAACTTAGTTATGCAAGACATTCCCATTATACATTCATAGTGGCTGACTCTAATGGAATTAAGCTTTGCTTAGTGCTCACTTGCCACTTGCAACAAAATTGTTTTCAACATCTATTAAAAAAAGCTAGCTGGTGATTATATATTTTACCTTATCTCATGACTTATTTGAATATCGGGCTGTGGTCTCAACTTTTTAGTTCTTCAGAAGCTGGCTCACAGAATCACAGAATGTTAGGGATTGGAAAGGACCTCGAAAGATCATCTAATCCAACCCCCTGCCAAAGCAGGACCATCTACACTGGGTCACACAGGAACGAGTCCAGGAGGGTTTTGAATGTCTCCAGAGAAGGAGACTCCACACTTCCCGCGCAGCCTGTTCCAGTGCTCTGTCACCCTCACCGTGAAGAAGTTTTTTCTCTCTGCCATCACAGACTATTGACTGTGAAAGCTCAGTAAATGCTTTGCTAATTGGAAAGCATTAGCAAGCAAATCACACTCATGTACTTAAATGACAGAAACACAGAAGGAAAACAGGGAATTTCAGAGAGTGCAAGAGAGGAGTCTGAAATTCAGAAGAAATTACCAGTGTTAATCTGCAGAAAACTCCAAGAATGCTGAAGAAAATTAACTTTATGATGCTGTAAATATAACACCTTCAAAAAACAAAGTCCTGGAGGCTTAGAGAACTTAAAAAAATATTGGTTCTTTTGTTTGGTTTTTTTTCTCTCAAGTAGGAGGGTTATGTTTGTTATACTCATCATTTTTGTGCCATAGGCATAATTGCATTTTAATACTTGAATTGCATTTATTAGTAGATTATTAATTTAAGTACTCGTTTTGAAATGCAATGCAATATATAGATAAAAAATTAGTTATATCAACTGTTTATTGATGGTGTATCATCAAGGCTGCAACCAGACTACCAAGTATATAACAGTAAGTTATAGAGTATAAAAAAAAAAAAAAAAAGAACAAAATGGGAAGTGAAAAGAGGCTTAAAGACACAGTAAAGATGGGAAGGCAGTTTATGGCCAATATAGGCATTATATTGCAGAGTGAAAAGTAGTAAATGGTAGAGATACCCTGTACAACTTGGAAATGGAATCATTCTGTAGCGTTTATATTCATCTTGGAGGGAAAAAATAGGTCAGAAAAAAAGGCATTAAAAGAGAATATTATGCTAAAGAGCTTCTCCCAAATGGTCTGAACAACCTGTAAAAAGAGCATGTTTGTAGAGATGGAAATCTTACTATTCTTTTTTTAATTTTGGAGAAATGTTTTGGTTCCCAATGGCAACTGGATCTATCATGATATGTGTGAATTTAATCACAAAGAAAAGTAAGCAAGACTTTAGAAGGTTGTAAATCACCTACGCTGTGAAGCACTGGGAGATAATCCATTGATTATGTTGTGGGAGTACAGTTAGATACTAGAAACTTAATTAATATTTTGCTGAAAAGTGGATATTGTTGTCTTGCAGAACTTTCTCAGTAGACAAATAACCAGTTTGTCTCCTAAACTGAAATCAAGATCATTATCAGTAACTTGTGTGCTGTAACTTTAGCAAATTACAGATCTTTTTTGCTTCCCACTTAAATCAATGGGATTTCTGATCTGCTGAAGTACAGTTAGTGTTGTGCACAGAAACAAGTTATACTTAGATTATGTAGGAAGCGCAATTAAGACAAACCTAAATTAGCCACATATCCCATTTACTTGTTACTTTAGAATTGTAGGCTTTTTCTGACATTATTTAAAACATAGAAACAATCTTTCCAACTGAAGGGTTCACTAAAATAAGGCAATGTGACTCTTTGTTACCTTTTTCATTGGTGAAAGAGAGTTTGTGTTGGCCTCTTTTTCTACATAACAAATGACAAGAGGAAATGGCCTCAAGTTGTGCCAGGGGAGGTTTAGGTTGGACATTAGGAAAAATTTCTTCACTGAAAGGGTTGTCAAGCAATGGAATAGGCTGCCCAGGGAAGTGGTTGAGTCATCATCCCCGGAGGTATTCAAAAGACATGTAGATGTAGAGACATGGTTTAGTGGTCCACTTGGCAGTGCTAAGTTTATGGCTATACTCAAAGATCTTCAGGGTCCTTTACAACCTGAATGATTTTGTGATTCTATATATCAATCAGTTCATGAGATAAATAATTTCGGTAGAAATCCCATCAGTTGTTAAGAAGTGACATGTCACCTGAAGACTTTTTCTCAGTTGGTTATTTTTCTTGCATTGAGTTGACCACTTATTGCATTTGAGAGAGGCTGGGAAAAGAGGTGAAAGATTAAAATAAAACATTTTTCTTTACTAAATATTTAACAGATTTGAGCATATACAAGCATGGATTCTGATTGAGTCAGTCTTATGTTTTTAGATCCATGTCATGTATCACCCATAAAAGTTAGAACTGGATGGACTCATTTTTTCTAAAAGATATTGAGAAATAGCTTCAGAAGACTGCCCCAGCCTTTAGAGGTGGTATTTTTTTCTTTTTTTTTTTTCTGTTAGAGATATGTGCTATGTAGGCAGATAAACCATTATGTTGGTGATGACATAAAAACAATTCATTAAGTTCCTTAAAAGTTTGGCTTACATAAAAATTTATGAGTTCATGTGTGATCAAAATACTTTCCAGTGAAATATTTAATTTACTGTAAAAATCCACCTTTGCTTGCGTTCACCATCTATAAAAAGAATGGAGATGATCAGTTGATAATAATACCATCAGATCTTGCACTGACAGGGAAAAAAAATTATTCTTCTTAGCACATTATGCAGTCTCAGGAGTCATCTTCTGTGTAAATGAATGTATGGCCCCTGAAGGAAGCCAGACTGACAGCGCTTTTTACTCAAGTCTTCCATTCAGGCTCTACACGGCACAGGGAGCACCTTCACAATTACCTTCCTTCATCCTGTGCTGAAGCAATGCAAGGCAAATCCCTGTGTCCATGTTGTCTTTCTCCTCCTCCATGGATTTTTATTTTCCAGGGGTATCATTAGAGTCCATTTGTCAAATTATAGCCCTTTGAAACACGAAGCAATCTAACCCATTCTTTTTCTTGTGAAAGCTTATTCCTTGCTGCTGTTTTGCTAGTGGTTTATTAAAGTTAAGGTGCCATAGGGCAGGAATTTTCATCATTCTGAATAGAGAAAGGAGTCCAAACACTAGCTGGTTTGACCAGCTACTAGGGAAATTCATCCTTCGCAGATTTCCTTTCTTCTGGGTATGGATTTTCCAATGCCTGAAAATTTTCAAAAAGGGAGATTCTGGTTTGGGTCTATGTGCATGCCATACTTTCAGGAAACCCAGACTCTGGCTGCACAATAAATTTATTGGGGTAACTTTAGCAACTTGTTTTTAAATAGTCTTTTCCTAATAGCTTTATAGAGCTCCCTTCTGCATTGTTATTATTATTACATACACACTTACGCAGACAGATTGATTTTGCCCACCAAGTTAATTTTGGAAACAGAATGGGGCTCCAGCACCTAACCGGATAAGAACAATAATTATACTGCTTTAGTGCCATGAAAAGCATCTATTTCTAGGGCCTAATAAAACATTAGAATAAAGTATCTAAAACTTGGAGTGATGATACAGTCTTCTGCCATATTTTAATTTGGAAAATTCGTTTGATTCTTATGGAAGCCTTTGTTTACATTGTCACAGTTTAGCTGGATATTAAGTTTCAAAACATTGTTTTGCTTAGTAAGTAAAAAGAAAAAAATGCTGTCATGGTTTCTATTACTAGAGTTTATTTATTTAGCATGGTTTCATTATTTAGTTTTTGAGAGGGAGGTAAAAGTTCACCAATTCATCAAACATTGTAAAAGGAGGGTGAAAACATTTCTATCAATACTTTCATTTATTGCTGACTCTTCCAGAGTAGACAGCAATTCCCATAGCTGTTGACAAATGAGAAGAGTCTAACTCTTCCAATAGCTATTCTTTAGACTTAGTGTTAGGACAAAGTTATTTAGTATTTAAATAGCTCCATAGCTATTAACGTAGGGTAGGCCTTTCAGTTAAAATCTTAAACTTGGCAGTGCTTCAGACTATTTTGAGGCACTTCATGAGAGACATGTATAAACAGGTTGAAGAGCAGCCTGCACACTCCTCGTTCAGTCAGAATACTCCCTTTGCTCCCGTATTTTGACTTCTATAGCATGTGTACAATAAAACCAGCTCTTCACACAGATTGCACTGTTTAGCTATAAACTTTGTTCAGTTGTATCAGCATTTCTTACCTGGCTCTTTGATGTCTTTTCTACCTCTTTTTCCAGGAATGACAGTTCCTTCTTTTTCATCCTATTCTAGCTGTGGCTTCCACCAAGTTCATCAAGAATGTTGTAGAAGTCTGTATCATTAACATAAATAGTGAGAAAAGTTCAAAAGTTTCATTGGACAGGTATTAACTCCATGGGGAAAAACAGAAAATGAAAATGAATAAATTGAAGGTCTAAGTTATTTTGAGTTTTGCCTGTGTGGAAACTGAAGAGTCTCCATATGTATTTATGTAAAGTTTTTGGTGACTGGCAATGCCAGTGTATGGATGGTATCATTAACAAACAGGAAAGGAAACTCCAGCTTTGGAAATGAGTAACTGTAGTCTTGCTGCAGTATTGATGAGGAAAATACTGCATTAGAAATTAATAAATTTTCAGTTTTAAGATTACACTGATAATTTTGGAAGTAATGAAAAGGTAAAATTAGCTGCAAATTCTGTTAGATCAGTTTTCACACTTTTGCATTAGTTTTAATAGAATTGAATTTACTTGCTAGCACCATCAGTGCCGGAGTGGATGTCAAAACCAGATACCATTATATATACATTTTTGGCATAATTTATTAAATTATGAAAACATAATAGCAGCAAATGGGAGGATAAGCATGATTTGTAATACGAGCTACACAGAATATTTTTTGCTAGCAAGACTTCAGTAAATATGTTGACATGGACTGCATAGCGTTTTAAGTTATGGTATGAAAATCAGAACATATTGTGGGAATGCAGCTTCAAAAGTAATTCATGTATCGTTTAGGAGACCATGTTTTTGAAGCAAAAATACTTCAATACAAAACTGTTCATATATAATCCCCACTTGCCTTAAAGTTTTCTCAGGATTTCTGTTGTTCACACCTGTCTCCGTTACTATTTTAAATTATCCTCATGAGAACAAGCCACACACTTCAGGCATAGAAAATAATCAGTAGCAATTACCACACAGCACTGTCCATTTTATCTAGAAGACATAGCCACCCATAAACGGAGTTTTAAATACCTTTGCATTTGCACTCTAAACATGATTAAACAGGACAACTTCCTGCAGTCTCCAGGGCTCTGCACCGAAAGGCTGGTTTGCCATCAGACAGGCACTTACAGGATTCAGACCAGAAAACGAAGCTGATTTCAACCAAATGCAAGGACCCTTGTAAAGATCAGCACCTTGAGGGTAAAGGTGCTGGCCCTTATAATATGAGGTCCTGAGCTTGATCCTAAGTGCCATGATATGTGTGACACTGGACTTAGTCTCTCTATATCTTTCATCAACCTGTAAGAGGGACAGAGGAGAGCCCAGATGATACAGTTGCAGGTGCTGAGTAAGTATATAAAATAGGAAGTCAGCCCCATCTATAATTTCTGAAGACACTAGCTGACGTCAAGGACTGTATTATTTTTGAACCTGTCATTCTGCATCACAGATTTTCACTGAAGAGTTGAAGAATTCAATACTCATCTGAAAGTAATCTCCCTTCAGTACAACACTACTTTTTTTCTTGCTTGGTATGCTTGAAGGATTTCTAATTGTTTTAAATTATGTGATACATTACTTTGACATATTCGCCTATTAAAGCAGCTTTGTAAAAACTGTATAATATTACAATATAGTTTTCTTATGGTAGCAATCAATATCCACACAACTGCTTGAGGGCATTGCATTTCTCAAAAAGGCACTCCTGAAATATTCAGAAATACCTCAAGTTTTCTGTTCAGAATTTTGCTAAGCATATCTGTGTCTTCCAAAGAACCATACATCCAGAATTCTTTACATGGAATGCATATCATTGGTACCAATGTATAGAGAGTGTGTCATGAACAAGCAGAATATGTTCTCTATTTATAAAGTTTTGAAAAAACAGGCAAAATCTTAAAGCCTTTTGCTGTCTAGTGTGTTGAAAATTTATAAATCTGGGGAGAAGGCGGCATTTCACCTTATGGTTTCTCTATCTAATAAGATGTAATGTGTTTCATGATTTGGAAATTGGAAGCTGTGGTGTAGGGGCCAAACCTTTGTTGTTGTTTTTAATGTGCTATGGATAGACTGGTATGAGGAAATCTAGACAGGTTATAAAAGAAGAGTGGGAAGAAATATCCATGTATCTTCCATTAATTTAACTTTATACTTTAATAGATCAATTGCTTTATATAACTACTGTCAGCTCAGGAAAACAGCTTGTCATCCATTTTGCAGATCTACTAATTCAAATCACATTCTCATCAACAGAACCACAAATAATAAAGGAAAAGTTTGCAATCTTTGCTGTCATCCATTGAAGCAGTATTTATTCTTTAAGAAAGGTATTGCAGCAGTAGAAAAATAAGTCACACAAGGCTTTCTACCTCTTTAAGGTCCTATAACAGAATACTAGCCTCTCTTGGAAATGACCTGGTTTTTGCCACATGGTTGATGATGTTAATAGCTAGCACCACTGGTCCTGCTGTTGAAAGGTAAAACAATACTAATAGCACCAGGAGCTGTGAAGAAATCTGTCTGTGGGTGAATGAAGTTGAATGCCACTTTGTACCTTAGTCTAAATGACTGTGTATATCCACAGTCATTTAGAGTAAATCCACATTCATTCCACAGTATAAAACCTCTCAATACCTGTTCAGTTTTCCTAAGAAGAGTTTCAGAAATCTGTAAAAAGTTTTGAGTGAGTTTTCACCAATTTCATTCCCAAATTGCACAACTACTGGAGAAGGCTTAAACCCTGAATAGTTCTGCAAACAAACTCTCCAAAGGTTTGAACTGAAAGACAAGTTTCTTATCAGTAAAGGCAGAAGACTGATTAATCCAGCCTGATATTTTATTTGTTCTACTAATATGTCAGTTACCAATTCAAAGTATCATCATTCTGAATGGTTTTTAATATTCATTAATCCAAATATCCTATTTAGTTTTCATAGGGAATCTTTCCTTAGTCAGATGATTTGAATTTTTTTTGAGCAGAAGGATTTGTGTGCACGCTCTTCCTTTACAAAAGATGTATACCCGTATCTGCTTTGAAAATCTCAGGCACCCCAGTTCTAGGAAATTGCTTTATTTCCCTCTTTTAAGACAAGTTATCTTTAAAACATTGGACCAAATTTTCTGTCTTTGTCTCCATTTAAGGCTCAGGGCAACCCCCATGGAGCAGAATTAGTTTCACCCCTCTTCCCCCTCCCCTCTTCCCTCCCAGGGGAGGAAGAAAGGCCTCGCACAAAGTTGGAAAATTAAGATTACAACTTTTAACAGGGAGTAACAAAAGGGATATCAGAGGAAGGGAAATATACAGAGGTAACAAGGGTGTCCCAGCACCGCAAGAGCCATGCGACGAGACTTTCCCCATCTTTTCTCGAATAATCCTTCCTTACGTGTCTTAATTCTTTCCTGGGCATATTGCTGAGATTGACTTCAGTGTCTGAGTCGCTGCTGTCTGCTGACTCTGACCCAATCTGATTCAGTCCTCCCCCCGTTTTTGCTTTCAAGCCACCACCCCCCCCACCTGCCGGCTNTTTATAATCAAGAAAAAAAATCTCTTATGTTCAAGCCCCACGTTGGGCACCAATTTTCTGTCTCCGTTTAGGGCTCAGGGCAACCCCCACGGAGCAGAATTAGTTTCACCCCTCTTCCCCCTCCCCTCTTCCCTCCCAGGAGAGGAAGAAAGGCATTGCACAAAGTTGGAAAATTAAGATCACAACTTTTAACAGGGAGTAACAAAAGGGATATCAGAGGAAGGGAAATATACAGAGGTAACAAGGGAAGGTATATATACAAATATATACAACACCGATCCTCGGATGCCACTGGATTTCTCCCAAGCCACGTGGAGTTGTAGCAGCCACAGAGCCGTCTGGAGCCAGCAGCAAGTCCAGCGAGGAGGGGGCGAGCGGAACTTCCTGTGTCCTTTATATAGAGTGTGGCAGGAAGGGGAGTGGAATAGCCGCTCCACCTTTCCCTCCCCTTCCCCAAACCTTAAACCACAACAGTCTTCTACAGCATTAATCTGACAGGGAATTTTCATGACTGATATCATAGAATTTGTCTTTGAAAGGATATTTTTCCACTCTATTTGCTGCTTTCCTTGCTAAAATGTTAATATTAAACTGTCAGCTTCCAACATTATGGAATTACACATGTGCAGCATTCTTCTCAGATAGTGCTTTATATATATGCATTTTACACCAGCAGATAGTAAGAAGGGATGTCGTCAGCGTCACAGTAATTTGATTCCCTAAGAGTTATTGCAATAATCCATAACATCTAGAGCTGATGAGGAACATGAACACTTTGATCACAGTATATTCTTTAGAAAATTAATTTTTTGTTGGAGTATATGTTTGGAAATTAATGCTAACTAGGACAGCCTTTATTGGATATACTTCAAATGGTTTCAGGTGGACTTGTCTCCAAATGAAAAGTGCATATGTAAAGGCCAAAGACTGTAAATGATAATTCATACCAGAAAGTCACATCTAAGGCACTAAAGTACAGTTCTTGCTGTGCAACTGCCCATATTGCTAGTACAATTACAGATATCCATATTTTAAGGTAGTGTGGTGTTAGTTATCCCAGCTTGGACTGTAGCTTCAGGACTTCACAGTCAGTTTACTCCTAACACTTGCTATGCTTTCTTTGCCTGGACTTTTTGTATCCCAGATACTACTGCACCTCTGTCGTCTCTGAGAGTAGCGACATGAATGGAGAATCACATGACTGAGTAAATCAAATCTGTAGGAGATACAGGACATACTCAAGTGAGCCCTTTATGTTGTACTTGTCAATGGTTCTATTCTATAGTTTGTAAAAGAATTATGTTCCTCGTGGTAGAGTGTACTTTCTATTAAGCTTTCATTGAGAACTGAGAGCTGTGAGAGAGCCCAAAACTGCCAGAGCTTTGAGGCAGTGCTGCCTGCACCTTTTCCTTATAAAGAGCTTTCCAAAGAAGATCCAAATGGCTTTGAAGTTCAAAAAGCCAGGTTCTGTTAGACTCTGAACTGGAATCATTAATAAAAGCTATAGAAAACTCCAAGTGGCCAGATGAAGTAGAATGAAAATACAACAGGGTTTATAAATCAGTGACTCCTTCTCCCTGTGACCTTGCAGGATGATCTTTGCTTTCAGTCATCTCCTCGCTGCTGTGTTCCTACAAACTCTGACAATCCTTATTGGTCCTTGGCAGAATATCACATTAGTCTACTCACAGCCTGTTGCAGCTCTCAGCAATCGTTCAGGCTCTCTTTGAGCTGGAGAATCCAGGTTATTCCTCCCCCCCCAGCCTCTTGCTTTTTCCAGGCTCTACCCCACAGTAACCGAGGCTGCTATTTCCAAAAGAAATGTGCAGCTTCTGCCACCTCCTAGGGGATGCCACCAGACCGTCACTGCTTTTAAAGGAATGAGAACAGACAAATTTAACAGGTTGATCAAAGGGAAAGAAGCAGGTTTGCATATCAAACAATACACATGTACGTTGTCAGAGTGACAATGAAGATTCCCCTTGTGTGATAATACAACATAGCAAGTGGATTTGTTGTCTATATGTATAAATAGCACATGTAGTTTGCACATAGGATTATATGCAGGAAAGAATGATGCTAATCCATGAATGTGTGTATTTGTACATTGATGTTACGTAATATGTTCTGTGAAGCAGTAGAACTGTGAAGTAGAGGTTCAGAAGATACACAATGTCCTAACAGATAAAACATTAATCCTTTAAAATGATGGTGCATTCTGGAAAAACCTTCTTGACTCGGGGAATTTCACTTAATTTCTTGCCAATTATCATAATTACTGACTTGAGCATTGAGAAACGAAGAAGCCAATTAAATAAACACTTAGAGAAGAAATATACCTTTCCTCCCCACTCCTCAGGCCCAGCTCCAGCCTTGACACTTCTCCTCGTGTCCTGGCCTCCACTCCCCTTGCTACTGCTGCAGTACGCACTCAGGCCCTTTGCAGGAGAGTGGACTCAGGCCATCTTCATTTCTTTCTGCCTCTCCTTCTTTCTTACTCACCTCCTCTATTCCAGTGGGGGCCCTCCATGGGGACTCTTCCTCACAACATCTGAGGAGAGATGCCATGTTCTGCTCTGGCTGGTTGACTTTTTGGGCAGGATGGGGCAAACTGTAGAGCTGTCTGGGTCAGTCTAGGACTGGTTAGGACTGGCTTAGAGTGCTAGAACCACCTGGAACTGGTTAGGATTGGCTGGGATCGGTGAGGATTGTGTGACCTGCTGAGACTGGCTAGGAGCAGCTGGAACCAGTGCAGGGCAGCACATGGACACCTCTCACACAGGGTGCCCAGCAGCTTCTGCTGCCAAACCCTGCTGCTTGAGCCCGGTGCATGCTGTAAAGTTGTTGTTTCTTGTTTATTAATTGCTGTAGGGATGGACCATTTAGTGGTAACCTATCAGCTCATTAAGTGGTCACCTCTCAAAGTGGCCTATGTGGAAATGGAGGTGGAGAGGGTGGAGTTGAAACTGAAACCCAAGTTGTAGGAAGCTTGCTCAGATTGACTTGTTTTAAAGGTAAGCTCCTTTTTTATACTGAAAATTTGTTTTGGCTTGCTTGCCTAAGAACTTCTATGTTGTTAAAAAAATACTGAAGGTAGCATAACCTGTGAAATGTTCTCAGAAATATTTCTGAGCCCTGGAAAAGCCAGCAGGCAGTAAGCCACCACTTACTGCACAGGAAATTCATGTTTCCTCGGTTTTCACTGGAAATAAAACAAGAAATTACTGTTACAGTAAGGGCTCGTTCAGTTAGGATAAAGATACATAAGCATGTAAGACAAGTGTCTGGCATCAATGACTATTCATTTAGATGTTGTTGTTCTTCCAGGCTGCCCTTGGGACATATATTCCTTTTTAAAAAGGAAGTTAGAATAGGCATAAAATAACTAGAAATGTTTTTTCAAACAGGTCCAGGTGGCATTAGTGCTCTCTTCCATAGGCATAGTTCGAGGGATGTCTCTACTGTTGGTCTTCCAGGCCAGCTACTTACTGCTCCTTGCCCCTCGCGCTGCCCCGAGTTGTACTGCTGTCTTTGTTTCTCCTGTCTGAATATCTGTATTGAACAATCCATGTATTCAAATCAATAAGCTGAGCTATGTTGCAAAAACATAACAGGATGTTTTGTCTCAGTATAGTAATCGAGTCATATATCCACCCAGTTGGCCAGGTTTTCCATTTGTGTGACTCAGCAGAACTCTACCAAAATTTAGGAACTAAATGAATAATAATAGCTCAAAATTGCCACAATTGTTTAATCAATATATGTGATTTTTAAACCCTTACTACTATATTTTATTTAGTCAGTTTTAAAAAAAAAAGGAGTAGATATTACTTTAATTGAAGCATAGCCTTACATTCCTGTTTCAGTGTAAGGTCCAGTTGTCCTGGTGCTTTTTAGGCAACTGCTGTTTCTTTGTAGGCTTCATATATTGGTTTATGAAGACCCCTTCTGTGACAGTTTTCTTACTTCTAGCATGATTAAGTTCTCTTAGGAATCCTTATTTTATGAATCAGACTTGAATTCTCAGGCGAATATGAGTTGTCCCATTAAATCCAATTGAGGCACTTAAGGCAGGTCCTAATGCTCATTGGTATGCATGAGCTTACTCATAGCAATGACAGTGTAGCCCCTCGGGTGCGGAGAGCCTCTTGTTCATATGAAAGTCAATAGAAGTGTGAAAGGACTCACCACCTTTGGTGAGTGAATCTACAGACACTAACCACCTGCATATGAACAATTACAAGGTTTCCAGTTTCTTTCCCAGCCTTATACTGGGTAAGTAATTTAAGCAATTTCCTGGCTGTACTTTCTACAGACCTGAAGAGTTTCTCTCCAGTGTTCTTTGCCATTTGGTAATTCTTACCATGGCAACATTTCTGGCTATTGCAAATTTTGTCACTTTGTGGCATTATATCTATACTGTGCAAAACGCTGTAAACATGTTAGCATTATAAGATGATAAAAAATGACTTTTATGTTGCTTGCAATTTTCCATAATATAGGTTGCGTGTTAATACTTCAAACCTTGTGTTCAGTAATAGTGCAGCTTTTGGTAGTTTCTTCAATATTTTACACTGGCTCTATGCTTAGCCCTTTTGTACAGCAAGTACACTTAGCTTCTGCAAGGAACCATTCTCGAGATGCAGAGGTCTTTCATCCTTAACTGTATTTAGTAATACCTGCACAAATGCTTCATAAATGGATACATGAATATAAATTAGAAATAATAACCAAATAAAGGGAAAACAACAAATCTTTCCAGTGTGTGCTCCTGACTTGAGTAGTTACTTCCGCAGTGCTGATTTCTCTGCTCTCCAATTACTCTGTGTTGGCTAACACCTTCTGTTATTGTGCTGGGAATCTCTCTACATAGGGCTTGACTTTTCCCGGTCTTTCATGGAGCAGCAAACTGGAACATATATATGATGCATTGCTCATTTGTTTCAAACAGTAGCAAATTGGTAGTCTTAGACTGTGAAGATAGGATTCACATTGATTAATTCTGAAAATGTGAGTATTCTCTGTGAAACAGAAAGCTATATATTAAGTGATTTAGTAATGGGATAATAGGAAGCAGAGATGGAAGACCATTTAGCAGCGGTAATGTTGAATAAAGAAGTGGTTAGTATGATTGGATGCACTAGCAGAGGGGACACATACAAACAAAATCCAGCGTGAATAATAAAATATTTACCAAATCATTGTTTGTGGCTGGCAGCTTGTTTTAGGCATGTTGCACTCTTACCAGATGTTACTCTTGAGGAAGGTTTGACACATGTTTCAAAGCATTCATATGTGCAGCTTGTTATGCTCTTCATGTGTGAAGACTATAGGAGCTGTCACTGCTTCTTAGTTCGATCCTCAAACAATATAAAGTAGTTTAAGTTATATTCCTCCTTATTTTAAAGCTTTTCGTGCTGCCAGGATGGTACATTGGACCCTGGTGGATCTGGGAATAGGAATGAGTTTATCCAGTACGGGCTAAGCCATTCTGAGCAGGAAAGTGAACCTAGAAGCACACAAGCAAAAATAAAAGTCTTGATATCTCATTCTCAACAAAACCAAATATTTTCTTCACTTCCTAGGCCTCTGTATATTATTCATCCATTGAACAGAGGTGCACTAGGAGTCCACAAAGTATCTGCTTTCCTCAAAAGTACAAATCAGGTTTTAGAGTAAAGTTTTTTTGAGGAAAGATAGCATGTCCATTACCACTTCTTTTGTTCTTTGAAGAATGAATTTATGTGACTTAAAAGGAAAAGATTTAGTGTAAACTCAATATTTTGAAGCAGAGAAAACAGACATTAAGAGAGGACACATTTGAGAGAAGTGTCCTCAGGAGAAAACATACTAATAGATGTTCCAATAAGAGAGGAAAATTGGCCAGCCATGAGAGAGATAATAAATAACATAATATTTCTTTTTTGTCTTCCACACAACCTTCTGCTATATTACTTCAATATGTCGTGCAAATCCAAAACATATTTCCTCTGTTGCTTGTTCATCAGCTAAGAGAAAGTTTATGTTACAAGAGAACATAAATATCACAAGATCATCAAGGCTAAAGGTGAAGACAAGTGTTTTATGATTTCATCTAACCCTGTCAGGGTGAGATTGTGTTCTTGCAAATAGCCAATACAATAGAGACTAATAATTGTACTCCATTTAACTATCATTTCCCTGTGGTCTTTAAAGCTTGCATTTCATGTTATAAGCATGAAAAAAGGCAATGAATTAATTGTGCAAAATGCTTTAATCTATAGATTGTGAAGTTCCTGCCAAGAACATGTGGGCATCTGTTAAAGCCTTAGTTCTTAGTTTTTTAAGCTAGGAAAGGATAGATTTAGATTGGATATTAGAAAAAGGTTCTTTAACATGAGGGTGATAGATCAGTGGAATGGGTTGCCCAGGGAGGTGGTGGAGGCCCCATCCCTGGAGTCATTAAAGGTCAGGCTTGATGGGGCTCTGAGCAGCCTGACCTAGGTAGAGACGTCCCTGCTTGTGTAGGGAGGTTGGACAAGATGACCTCTGGAGGTCCCTTCCAGCCTAAAACATTCTATGATTCTATGATTCTAGTTAACAAGCGGAAGAGTACTTAGGAAGCAGCATCTCTTTCATAATGGATTGTTTTGATAGACAAACAGTGGAACCACATTCTGAATATATTTAGTTGCAATCTCATTTGGTAAAGTATTTAGCTATTAATATGGTAGTTAAAATTTTACCTCTGATGTTTACCTCTGATGAAGCCTTCTACAGGCAG
>VYZX01007684.1:0-106791 GCA_013401335.1 Brachypteracias leptosomus | reverse complement strand
AAAATATAAAGGAAATGAGCCAATAATCAATTTCTTACAATTTACCCCATGAATAAAAGCACCAGACAAGCATACAAATGGGGGCAGTGTGTAGGAATACAATACAATCACTTATTAACAGCCATTAAAAACCATAAGGAAGAAGAGCAAGCTAAGACAGACACAGGAAGGTCAGTACAGAAATTCTGTCTAGCTAGCACTTCAGTCCCAGGAAGAATAATAATATCATAGACAATACAGGAACCTGTATATCTATTTATATCTATTGATATAAAAAGCATCATCTTTTAGCCTGCAAGCGATATTGGTGTGAAGATAAACGAACTCCCTAAATATGATTTTAAATTTTAAAAAAATTGTGTATCACACAATTTGAGAACAATATTAAAATAGATCTTGTCTATACAGCTTCCTCAGTAATGAAGAGCTGTCTTAATAACTATTGTGTTACAAGATCTTTGTCTATAGAGTATGAACTCCCCTCATCTACAGCTCTATTAGCATGCTTAAGGGTTGTTTAGATGTGATGTTGGGGGATATGGTTTATGGGAGAACTTTGTAGGGTAGGGTTGATGGTTGGATTTGATGACCCCAAGGGTCTTTTCTATGATACTCATTGAGCATAAAATGGGTCTCTCACTTCCCCTTTGATTTCTGAATAGAAAACTGAACATTCTCAGATTTAGTTATTTCCCCAGAACTTTCCACTGCTATTTGGAACAAAAGTTCCCCCAGGGGGTTCTGTTTAATTACAGTAAGACCTACACTGAACACAAGTTTTAAGCCTCTTCAATAATATACATGAAGATGCACTTAAAGTGTGAATACAAGGATAATCCTTAACTTATTTTAGAGGAAATAAATATTTAGATAGATAAGAGCACACATATAAAGCAATGAGCTTTAGCCAGTGTCAGTGCACATCACAGGAGGAGTTGTTGGGCAGGTGAAAAACATGCAACTGTTCTGCTTTGAAAAGAACAAAGATTCAAAATGCAATGTACAATATCAGTGAAAACATCACATAGAGTTTAAACATCTTGGGGAAGGAGGCAGGGAAGGACCAGTGCTACAGCACCCAAAATATATTTGCAAATACTCTGGGGACTAAGGTCATCAAAATTATTTTGTGGCTCAATGGAAACACCCAATGATCTGTTAAAGCTCTGATGGTATCAGAATTCTCATCAAAAACACACTAGGAGGCTGATTTTGGATGATTTTTTCCCCCAAGTTCAAGTAGAAATAGCTAAAAAAAGATGTAAAGTGCAAGCAAAACAAACACAAGTCATGCAGCACAGAACAAGCAGCCCTTGAATCTGCTGCAAAGACTGGAAAAAGGTGCCTTTAGAGGACATGCACAAGACAATGCAAAAATCTAGAAGCATTAATTACATTTATAGATGTATTTTTAGAACTTGCTTTCAGTATTTTGCCTTGTTACAATTAGTTTGTATGGGTATCACATCAGCAAATTAAAAAAGGCAAGAATGACTGCTCTCTGATTTGTTCTCACCTAAATGTATATAAATTTGACTGGTTCAGGAATACAAGTTACATTCCCATCTGCTGGGAAAGCTCCTAACTGAAATTAGATGTGGCAAAGACCCAGCATGCAATTAAATAGAGGGAAAAAACAGAGCTCTGCTTCCAATTTCAGAAATTCTATAACATGGGAATTCAAGGAATTTCCTGATCATAAGGAAGACCAGAGGCAGGCTCAAGGGCCAACTGCAGTAGGAATGAAGGTGCAAAACTGAGATTAAGGAGAGGACTAAAATTACTGGGAGAAGTAGGCAACAAATCTTTCTGCTCATAGGGACATATTATAAGGACAAAAAACCCCCAAACTAATCAGAGTATGATACACTAAGATACAGGAAGCTTAAGAGAGAGGGCACACACCAAGAGCACTGAAACACAAAAATTATTTTAACCACAAAATTTCCAATTTGCTTTTCAGAAGCAGGAAGAGAAAGAAAACAGAGGAAAAAACCCAAAAGAAATCAGAAAACAAAACATGAGTAATGCAGGGAAAACCAAGCAAAAACCTACCAAGGCATGGCCAGGGATACCAGTATTGGAAGATACGAGAACACAGAAGAAACTAAATTTAGCAAAAAGCAAGATAAGGAAAAAAGAAAATAAATGACATGATATTAACAAAAAAGTTACAAGACTTAAAGCTTTGAACACAAACCAGCACAGAAGGTTTCAATAAAAGCAGAGAAAATAACTCAAAGGATCAAATTAGAGAATTGTTTAAGGAAGCTTCTTGTATAAATAGACTTTCAATTCCTCACCTCTGATAATAGCATCAATACCAGTAATATGGAGAACTACAAATAAATATGCTGACCACATCTTAGCATGGAACCTACTAACTTTGCTCTGAGCAGCAGAGCTAGGCTAATAAAATATGACAGTGAGAGTGAAAAATTTTGGTTGTGGAGTAGGAAGGAGTGTTATCACTTCAGCAGCAAAGCACAGGCTGGAAAAAATTCTTCACTAAAGGATGAAGAGATTCTGACACTATTCTGAGGAGCTTTCTAAGGCACATGTAGAGAAACAACACATGTTAAATCTCTCTAAATGGACTTTAAACTCATTCCAGTAAGTTTGACAAGGTAACTTGATCTTTTCAGGAGAAACATGTTTCACCAGTTTGATTATAAAACCAGACATGCAGCAGCTATGGGAGCAAAGAAAAAAAAACCCAGAGCAAGATCTAGCAAAGCATAAATATAAGTGGTTACCTTTGTTCGAGCAAACAGCAGCATGGCAAACATGGTAAAGAGAGACAGGTGAACAGCCAGGAGTAGAACAACACTGTTGGAAAGAGAACATCATATGCATTAATACCAATTTTCTCTTATTCTTATTATCCTCTGCTAAAAATGCAAAAGGATGTGGAGAACACCAGGGGTATTTTCAAGAAGCTACATGGAGTTAACAAAAGAATTGATTCAGAGTAAGAATCACCCTTGTTCAGGACTCCTCAGCATGAGCTTAGACAGTTGTGAGGTCAATAAGATTCTAATGTTTGTTTTTCTGAAGTTAGGACCATATTTATACCTTATATATTTATAAGGCTTGCACACACCTTAGATTCTCCTGGACTTGTTAGTTAAAAAGTACCAGGCAAGGACTAGTTCTATAAGCTGTACATACACACCACCCCTGTCACAAGAAGAGATCTCTTTCAAAAAACATCATGGTGATGATTTCACCAGTGGGGTTTACAGTTCAACATTTCTACTGAGAGTAAAAATTACTATATATGGCTAAAACCATTTAGAAATTATAAAGTTGAAGTAAAAGGCTCTGAAGATGTAAAGAAGAGGTGTCTTGTGTGGCACTCATGACTGGAAGGTGAGTAGTTGTGTGTTTACTCATACCTCATGGAGGCTACATTGGAGAAACACAGGGTAGAACTTTGCCCAGATGATGCCTCAGTTCTTCCTTTACAAAATCTCTATGTAGCATACACAGAATTAAAAAATAGGCACTCAACTAGCATCAGAAAACTTATCTGTCATGTACAGTCACATCACATGCATTATGGAGAAATTTAACAGACTAGAGGAACCAAGAAGTTAAACACTCCATCCATTACTACCTGATCTCACCAACCACTTGGCCAGACCATCAAGAAAGCAGCTGCTGAGATGTCACACTCCAGAACACTAATAGAACCTACAGGCTTGCTGTGAAAGGACATTTTCTGGGCCATTTCCTACCTTGCCATTTCAGGCAACGTGCTGTTGATACTTTTTAGTGTTTTCTTCATCATAGAAGAATTCTGAAGGAGAAAGAAAGGACGAAGAATTCTTCTTATTCTCACACTCTGCAAAAAGCCAAAACAATGGATCAGATACTGAGTTCTCAAAAGACTAATGCCACAAATATTTTTAATGAGTTTGTCAAAAACCACTGACAAATTATCAACAGAGTAACATAAGAAGCTGAATCTGTCCCTCTGAAGTCACAAAGCACACAAAAGAGATATTATACATATGGGAATCTTGCTAAAGAATGAGATTGTTTCAAAAAACATACATTGACATTTCAATAGGCTTATCAGGCCACTAATTATTAACAGTCTAGCTTTACTGCTGGGTAGACAAAACAAGCAAGTCAAGAGATGGCATTTTCAGAAATAACCCACTCTCCTCCTTTAATTCTCCAATACACCACATGGGCCCTGCTGACCACCCCTTTGCAGATTCTTCTCCCCTGCCACTCTCCACACCTAAGTTGCTGATTGTTTCTTCAGAAAGCAGTTCTTACCTCTGTGCAGAAATAACTCAGTGACACTGTCCAATCAGTAAGGGAAACAATTAATGTCAGTATATAAGCCATTAGCCATTTATTTTTCCAAAATTCTTCCCATCCAACTAAGTAACTCTGGGGAGGGAAAAGAAAAAAACCAAGCCCTTAACTTATTTTAATGATAAATTCCAATACCCTAAACAAGTCAGCACCAATTGTTTTCCAAGTATTTGTAATTTTACATGAGCTCTCAGAGTTCCCTGAAATCCAAACAAAAATACACTGATTTTTTTTCTACAAGAATTAAATAAAAGCCAGTAGAAGTGAGAGGTGCACACAGGCCATGAAAAGGAGTCCTTTGAATGTCCTTTTAATAAGCACAGTAAGAAATTTCCAGAAACACATATCCAAAGTAAGGTTGGGTTTCTGACTATTTTTATTTTGTTTTGCTTAAATGAACTGGCATGGATTTGATTATTATACACTTGGGTTTTGAGCCTAATACAAGCAGCTAAGCCAAAACCATTGTATTCTTAGCAATATTTATTTCAATTATTTCACACAAACAGGAGTTTGTTTTCTTAGATAAAAAAGAAAAAAGACTTAATTCAGAAAACATCCACTTCCTAGTTTCTCCTGAAAGCAAAGCTTTAATATAGCAAAGCAACCTCACCATGCAACTCTAAGATTTGAGTAACAACTCTAGGGCATTTACCAAATTATAAAATGGAGAAAAAATATAAACTAGTGACTGAGCTTGCCCCTACACCCAGCACTTGATTCCACACCAGCTGAACATGATGCTCACCTTCACTGACACATCAAGCATGAACAGCAGGAAGCAGAGCAGCTCAATGCTCTCTGTGAGGCCACAGGGGGGGTTCCAGGCAGGGGTTCGGTACCGGACGTCTGAGGTGATGGTGAGGGAAGAAGGTTTTTCAATGAAAGCCAGAGCCAGGATTATAGTAATGGTTAAACTCAAAATCCTGTTGGGATAGAGATGAAATTGAAAAAAAAAAACAAACAACAACAAAACAAAACCACCCCCCAAAAACAAAACCACAAAACAAAACAACTCCTCCCAGAACACCAAACCCACAAAATGAGTCGAAGAATAACAAAAAAAACTTAGAGTAAAGCAATTTTCTTAGAGGTAAATCAAGCTTTCTAATATGGTATTTAACACAAACAGGTTAGACTGCAACACAGCACCTGATGAGTATGCTGTTGCCTGTGTTACAATAACAGAGCTGCTGATGACCAAATCACCTCAGGTGGTGTTCTTTTGAAATTAACAGCAGCAAACAATCGTGCTACTATTTAACATGTTTAGAGCTTTCCAAGCTCTATTTCTAACCCTCAGGGCTGTAAATTACCCCAACAGCCCATTCAGGCAGCAGCCCTGTGGCTATTCCAGAGAACCAACTACGTGATCCCACTTTTGTGTAACTTGGTGCTTTCCACCTCTACCTTGTTCACATGTAGTCATAGAATCATGCAGGTTGGAAGGGATCTTAAAGATCATCTCATTTCAACCCCCCTGCCATGGGCAGGGACACCTCCCATTAGATCAGGTTGCTCAGAGCCCCATCCAGCCTGACTTCAAATTGTCCAGGGATGGGGCTTCCAGCACCTCTCTGGACAACCTGGGCCAGTGTCTCCCCACCCTCCTGGGGAAGAGCTTCTTCCTAATGGCTCATCTTAATCTCCCCACCTCTAGTTTTGAGCTATTCCCCCTGGTCCTACCATTAACAGACATCCTAAAAAGTCCCTCCCCAGCTTTCTTGTAGCCCCCTTAAGATCCTGGAAGGCCACAATAAGGTCCCCTTGGAGCCTTCTCTTCTCCAGACTGAACAACCCCAACCCCCTCAGTCTATCCTCATAGTCAATCCACTTGCTTCTTACAGTAAGTCATTTTAAGGATAAAAGCTCAGTTATCTAATTATTTAACAAAAAATAAAGATGACCAATTTTTACAAAGACTTACTCCTAAAATAAAAAAATAACAATATATAAAAAAAAGAGTATCAAGCTCTTACCACTGCCAAGTTCTTGAGTAGTACCATCGATAAAGCCAGAGGGACCTGGAGTCCACACGGTGATTTATAGATCGATACTGAAGGCAGAAAGCAAAAAAGGACAATGCAAACAGTACATTCAGTCTGTCTCAAAGATCAAGTTACCAAAATAAACCAAATTCTAATCAGCAAACCTCAAGTCTTGAGACAATTCCCGTTTCACAACAGGATAAAGAAATCCTTGTACAAGTTATTAATTATTACAGCATGGCCATAGCTGTAGTCTACATGTGTGCAATGGGAAAGATTTTCACAACTTTTTAATGACTTTCTCCTAATTTGAAGATCCCATTGTTGCTCAGACAATCAGACTGTGTGGCAGGCACCTGAAGCAAGAATTATCAGCACTGTAATTAACAGCACCTGGAGTAATTCAGTGCCTACTCTCCACACTCACCAAAACCATCCACCCATTATTGCCCCTTTCCAGCATTCATTTCATTCATGCATTCTCTTTTGTCATCTTCTTCCCAAAAGCCATAAGGTGCTAACAAATTAATTATCAGTGTATAAAAGAGACCTCAACCTACATCTTTAAAGAAAATAAGCTTTAAGTTCAAAGTACCACCCCTGATTCTTCAGGATGAGCCTGCTTTTACTCAAACTTGCTCTGCAGTCGCTTCTGGGCAATGTTCCTCTGCCTCTGCTGGGAAGTATGTGCTTCCAGAAAGGTCTGCACACCTTAAATAGATCTGATCCCCAGAAAGCTCCCAACCAGAAGTGATATGAATGCAGTAAGAGAGCCCAAAAACTGCCCTCCAGCACTCCCACTGCCTGCAACTAATAACTGAGATAACAGTCTAGAAATCTGCAGTAACAGCCAGTAAAGGAGAGACAAAGAAAGAATGAAGACTTCTAAAGGCATTAAGTTCAGCTGAAGCAAGAGTTCCTCCTGCTTGAAGCTAGCCTTAAACTCGACCAGCCCTTAAGCTATGCAAGTGGTCAGAGTTAGAGGCAAATTACAGTGTTGGCCCAAATAGTTTCTCTTACCAGTAAGATCAGTCACTCAAAAAAGAAAACAAACAAAAAAACCCCAAACCACCTCACAAAGCAGCATCTCTTCTGAGAGCCCGCAGGAGAAGACATTGTCTGTTTCACTGCTTGGAAAAACATGTTTCTCCTAGGCAGAAACTTGCATACCACAAGAATCTGGAATTCTGATTTTGCTTTGTAAATCAAGACAAGGCAACATGGAGGTTGCCTGAACACACACAAACTTACAAGCGAGCAGAATGTGTGACAAACATCCAGCATGGGAAGCACAACAGCTAACAAAAGTTATAATTACCTGTATGGCATCTTCAATAAACACTATGGCTTGGTTTATATACAGGTCATTACCAGCTCCAGTGCCTGTGAAGTTAAAAAGAAATACCAATCACATGCTCCTGCCACATTTGCTCCATCAGCAGCACTGTGCATTAAATAAATAATAATAATAATCTCAGACACATCATGCATCTTTCTCATTTTGTGAAAAGGTTCTTTCCTACATTTAGCTTAAGTAGCTTGATTATACTAGTAGTTAAAGACCAGAATATTTCTACACAGAGACAAGTCCTAAGGAACACACATAACAACAGAACATAAATCAAATTATTCTTTGACAAAGTGTACAGCCAAGTGAAGCTGGAAAAATCAGGCTCTAGCGTTCTGGGCATTTTTACTTCTCTTTAGTAAAGGTACTGAGGTTTAGATTGATCTCATTCTCTACAAAACCAACAGAAATCTCCAGCCAGATCAGAACAAAATTAAGCCCTTTTAAAATTTTGCCCTGAGTTATTATTACCATATCAAACAGATCAGATTTCAAGACATAAAGGGGTGAAAGCACACAAAGTGAGGTAAAATATCACCAAATTAGTTACTATGCAACGTTTCAAAAGGGACTAAGAAGTCCCTGAGGAGATAAACACACCAAGAATGAAGGACAATCACCTGCACTCACTTGAACCAGGACCTTTAAATAACTAACTGGCAATTAAGGCCAAAATGAGGAAGAAAAAAAAAAAGAGTGGCAAGAGGAGTCGAGATATGAGAAATAAATGCTAGTGTAACCTCCCTGGAGGGGGGCAGAGGCCCAAGGAGCCCTTCCTACCCCTCCTCTCAAGGAGTCAATAGCTGGGATGAGTCTGCAAGCCAGTCAAGGGCTAGCACAACAGCCTCCAGATGCCACGCAATGCCAGAAGCTCCACTAAGCTAACTCCCAGACGATTTTTATGTTCCACATGATTCAGCAGCACCAATTTTCCACAAAGACTGCAAACAGCTCTTAAATGTCACCATTTATCCCAGCCTAAGCAACAACACAGTTTTGTGCTGATTTCGACAGGAACCACAGCACAAGAAAGATGGGACTTGAACAGCAGATAAGCCAGACTCACGAAATACTGATCTTATCTTTCTCAAGATGTGGCAGTGGAAAAAAAAACTGCCTAAAAGTTCCTTAAAGAGACAGTATTAAGTTAAAAAGACAGCAAAAGCTTTAGGCTATAGGGGCACAGAGCAAGCCTAGTGCTGATCCAAATGACTCTGGAAGGGCAGAACTTAAGCAACTGCTCTTACTATAAAGAAGAGACATTAAAAAGAAGTGTTTTCTTCAGCAATTTCATTTAAAAAAATATATATATAAACTACCGAGGATAACCAATTTATTCTGTAACTCTTAGTCACAGCAAGTGACACTTAGTCACAAGTGATGATTAAATAAGGCTCTGTTTGGGCGTGCAGGAGCATTCGGACCCCGCTGTGCTTTGGAGGCAAAAAAAAACAGGTAACAAAAAGAGGTTCACTTAAGTGATGCGATACCCTGAAAACAGAGAACCTGAGGTCTCCAAAGGAGCCTCTCCTGGGGGAACTGAGAGGCCAGACCTCTTGTATTCACCAAGTTAGAGATAAGACTTGGCAGGACCTTAAAAAATCCCCACTTTTTTAAAAGAAATAACGAAGTCTCAGGCTGCAGCAGCGCAAGGCTGGCACCCAAGGTCAGCGATAGCGGCTCAGCCTGTGCCAGCAGCCAAGCGGCCGCAGCCGGTCCCTCAGAACCGCCCCGGGCGGAGCAGCCGCCCCGAAACGCCGGCGGAGCGGCAGAGCCCGGCCGAGCCCCAGCCCCCTCGGCCGGCCGGGGGGCTCCCTCCTCCGGTGCCCGGCCTGCTCCCGGCAGAGGACAAGCTTTGGGGGCAAGGCGAGGGCAGCGCTGCCCGCCTCAGGCACCGGCTCCCTCAGCGCCGCCCGCCCCCCGGCTCTCACCGTCCTCAGCAGCGGGGCGAGAGCGGCCGCCTGCCCGCCAGAGCCCCCGGCCCGCCCGCCAGCTCCGCGGGGGCAACAGCGGCTCCTCCTCGGCACCGGTTCCCGTCTCCATCAGCAGCGATCGGCACCTTCACTCCGCGCCGCCAGGACTGGAGCGCCGGGGCGGGGCGGGGGCTCCGTGTGGGCCTGCCCACTGCACGTGACCGGTCACGAGAGGGGGCCGGGAACAGGAGCGAGGCTCCTCCCACCGCCATGTGCCGACTCCTGAGCCTCGGTCACGGGGCTCTCCCGACAGTCGTGTCGGAAATCGCCGGGCCGGCAGGACAAGGGGAGCGATCGTACCGCGGGACCCGGCTCTGGGGAGCCCACAGCTCAAATCCTGGGGTCGGTTTTGTGCCACTCACTCCAAGAAGGACGTTGAGGGGCCTGGAGTGTGTCCGAAGAAGGGCAGCGAAGCTGGGGAAGGGTCTAGAGTGCGAGTCCGGTGAGAGCGGCTGAGAGAGCCGGGGAGGGGGTTGAGCCTGGAGAGGAGGCTCGGGGGACCACTCACTCTTAATTCCCTGAAAAGAGGTTGGAGCTGAGTGGGGTCGGGCTTTTCTCCCAAGTAAGGAGTGATAGGACAAGAGGAAATGGCCCCAAGTTGCGAGTTTAGGCTGCACATGAGGAAAAACTCCCTCTCACAGGGGAGGTTCAGGTTGGACATGAGGAAAAATGTCTTCACTGAAACTGTTATAAAGCCCTGGCCCAGGCTGCCCAGGGCAGTGGTGGAGTCCCCATCTCTGGACATCAATAGAAGAAGCTGAACTCTGATTTGGATCCCACTAACAAGCAGATAACTCATCTGCTTCAAGCTAGACCTGCTGAATTAGACCTTGTGTGGCTAATTCAAAGCATGGGACCAGTTTAGCTAACGTTAGATAAATAAAAAATATGTAAAATAAGAACAGAGTCAATTAGCATTATAAAATTACATGTTTATTGCAATGTGAAATGAGTTTTTCCTCTCAACAGAAAAAAAATTGTATACTTTGAGCTGAATGTTCCTCAGAAATCACACCCAAATTATTAGAACCAAACTTCATATTTGTCCATGTATCCAATTTCACAACACAGTGCTCTGCATTGATTTATGATTGATGGGCTTATCCAAATATTTTCAATTAAAGGCAATTAAATAGTTGAAGAAAATCCTTAGTAAATGATTGCTTAGCCAAACTACAGTTTAAGTGTATTGGGAAGAAAACAGGGAGCCAATCCAAAAAAAAAAATCACTTGAACATTATAAATGGTATTTGTAATCATGTCAACAGTAGTTTGGTTCATCTCTGCTCATCATCACAGTATACTCCAGTTTTGAACATTCTGCTTAGCAAATTAATTACCACAGTTCAACAAGACAGCAAGTCAGTCTGTGTCTTCACCCAGAGAAATTCCTTCCTTCTTTTCTAGCTTGGATACCTGCAAGTTAAAAGAAAACTGATTCAATAGTAAAAATAAATTTGCATTTAATGTCTCCTGTCTTTCCAGACTTCCATCACAGAACAGTGTAGAGCCCAGATTTACCAGGAACTAACAGCAGGACGTGCTCTAGGGGACAAATGAGCTGAACAAGGTGTTAGTTGCAGTCAAAAGAGGTCAAACTTCCTCCCATCCACCCCCTTAACCTCCACCTGGCTGCATGCTCCCATCACTTCCTAGTTTTTTTGTCAGTTTGGTGACTTCACCTGGCTGACCAAGGACTGAGACAAGCATCAAAGCCAGCTCAGAAACCAGGAGAGAGAGGAAGAGAGAGGCAAGACTGCTGCTCTCAGTGAGAGCTGTCAGATCAGATCAAGCCATAACCTGGAACCCTGCCTGTAATGCAGAGCTTAGAATAATTAAACCAAGCCCAGGAAATGCTTTTCATGCACACATGAACAATTTTATAAACCTGACCTTCACTGTTCTTGAGAAAAAGAACTATATTAAGCTAAGCCGTTGTTAAGACTGACAATACAAATAGTTTCAGAAAGGATTCTACAAACCCACAGAGGATAGATCAAGAGCACAAACTAAACATGATGTTCTGCACATTAACTATGGAAAATTCAGTTCTGTGTTCCCCAAATCTATGCGGATATATAGGGAGGGTCATAAATTCCCTGTTCTTATCTCCTTCCTTCTACATCTGCTACTGGTTGTGGAAGAGACACACAAAGATAATGAGGTTGATAAATCTTCTGGTTTGACCCAATGCAGCTAATCTTGTGGTATGATCAGCAAGTGCTGAAAAAAACAAAGACAGACTGCAGAAACCTAATCCTAGGGGGGGGTAGGTGTGCCAGCTTGCTTCTGAGCTGTGTCACACTTCCTTCTAATTATGCCAATGAATAATCTGGCACCTAGAAATTGTTCAAGTGCATGCTCTGACCTCATGTCCTTTACCTCAGGTGTAACTCAATGGCAGAAGCTACAGACAGTTCCTAGGGCTGTTCTAAAGCACTAGAAACTTCACCACCCAGGTGGAACCTGCATCTGAATGACAATAAGACACCAAGGGCAAATCTGGCAATTCCCAGCAAATGCTATGATCTCAACTTCCTCTCACCCCTGCTCCTTCTGCAGCAAAAACAGAGGGAATTTTGCACTTAAAAGACTGGGTAGCTAAATTGGCTTGACCACACTATGAACAGCTAAAGCAGAAAAGTACTTTCCACAAATCCAACAGAATTCTCCATCATTAGCACTCCAAACCATTTCCCTTCAAAAATGAGCTCAAGCTCATTTCCCTCTTCTACAGGGCAAGCTGGCATTACCTAACTCAAGGTGTTTTTTAGGTCATGTAGAGTTTATGCTTTGTTTTCACTGTCCTGTTACTACACCAGAAAAACCTTAAGTTCAGATTAATCCCAGGAGCATAATTAGCAGTGAGACATTATCCTAGAGAGTGATTGTTTTCAGAATTACAATATACACAATAAGTGGAAACTCCTCCAGCACTCCCTTTCTTGATTAGGGCAGATTTGACTCACATTATTGCAAGTCATTATTTCCCAGTCTTGCAAAAACTTACCTGTAACAGTGAGTTATCTGTTGAGGTTACTGCTGCCTAGGTAACAGATTCTTCCCCAAATATGACTCCCAGTTTTCAGGAGTAAGTTGCAATAACTTCTACCCTTGCATAGCACAACTGCTCTTACATACAAATCTAGTGTAACAATATCCTGGATCATTAAAAGATCTGAACCACATTTACTGTAAGCCTAAAAATAATTATGTTTTGGTCCAGACCCTACAAAAATATTGCACTCAACTCCCACTGAGGCCAAAAGAACTTTTGTCCTGGACTTCAGTGGGAAAAAGTGCAAAAAGATAGAAAAAACCCCACCATACAGAGCTACAAAAAAAGCACTGCATGTGGTAGCTTTTATGCCAGGTTTCAAGGTAATAAACCACAATTACAGCATGTCTGGCACTTCACAGACGAGGGCATTAATATTTTATTACATATATAAACATATTCTTAAAAACAACTGAGGTGTAAAATCTCTGGCAGAAAAAACTTGGAGCTGCTAAAATTCTTCAGCCCAGCACTTTTGCCATTAAAATAACAGTGAAGGTGTGACTAAAAAGTACAAAAAACCCCTAAACCAGTTCAGATGGCTGCTTGAGCCCCCAGGGCTCAGACCCAGCACTCTACCATTCCTGTTCCTGTATTTGAACAAACACATTTTGACTTGAGGTTCAAAAAAAGAAACAAGTTGTAGAAGCAGGTGGGAGAAGCACTCACAGCAAAGTGCTGCCTCTTACTGGCTTTTGATGTAGGTCAAGTCTTAATCCTGCAATTAAATAGATCCCTTCAAACAGGTTCTGAACTGAAACTGAAACACGTAAGCTTGTTCTCCACATTAGCACAAGCCACCTGTTAGTTTCTGGACTTGGTAGATAATTCTCTTTTTAATTCTTCTTGCTTTCTTATCAATACAACAAGCTGTACTTAACAACAACAAAAAAATCCAATAGGCTACACTAAAACCAGAGAATTACTAAAGTTATATGAGAAGCACAACCACAGTTATTCCTGTATTAAGCTATTCTCCTGAGTGCTGGCTGTCTTTTGCTGGATATTCACTGGAGCAGGGCTTGTTCTCTTGTGAGGGCCTTAAGATCAAACCATACCAGAAGCAGAGGGCAGTTACCTGTGTATCTATACACCTAAATTGCCAGGACCAGGTGGTGTTATAGAGGAAAGGCCTCAGGTCAAATCGGTTGTCATCAGGGCTGTAGTTCTCAGCATGGTAGGAAGGAGTGAGGGTGGTCATTTTATGCCTGTTAATGGAATACATCCTGAAGAAATGCTTAACCTTGGATGCCACCTGGTGTACAAAGAAGAGATTGAATCAGATGAAGAGTCTTAATATTTAAAAATTCAGCTGAGAACGTGTTCTAGCTTTACACATCTGTTTTCTTCCACTGACATTTACATAAATGATCTACCACTGCTAGTAGACCCTCTTCAGTGTAGACAGACTTCCAAAGCAAGAGCCACTCTCTTTCTCAGAATACACAACCACAGGCTCCAGGAGCAGTTAGCCATGTGTTATTTCAGAGGCTGATTTTCCCTGGAAGATATAGTTCTGAAGTAATTGTTTTCAAATTACCCAACTAAGAGTTCTAACAATTTGCAACATGGACAACAAGCTCTGTTAATTTAAGAGCTGTGTACCAGTTTCTCCAGCATATTCTGCTACAGCTGCAGAATAATCTCTAAACACAGAATAATTCAATTATCCCTTTCAGTTAAAAGGAGCTCTACTCAACCTTTCTCCAAACATACTCTGTTTTGGCAAAGACATTACATAATATATTATGAATTACCTCTCTTGGTGTGCAAATTTCCTTCCACATGTTAATCAGCTTACAGAACATACTGTATGGTCCAGCCTTTGCAATTTTCCTTAATTTGCCATAGACTGAGAGCTCTGCATATGTCATCCCCATATCTGCCTGAAATCACAGACACAAAGTCACTGAAAATCTGAACTCTGAGAATTATAATTAAGAGTTTTATGGAGCATTTAAAATAACCCACTTGAATTAAAGAAGCATCAAAATGAAACTGCCAATTATCAAAAAGATAAGGAGATGGTAATATTATGAGCAGAAGAAAAAGAAAACAACCTGGAATCTCTCTGAAATGGGAGACTTGAAATTCTTCCATGAATTTATTTGATCAGTCAAAACACCTCTTTCCTAAGAAAGATTTGTTCATTTTCCCTTCTGGGTAGCTTAAACATGGTGTAAGGTGAGGCCAAATGAAGAAAACCACTAATTCTAGTTCAGCAACCCTTTGGTTTATCATAAAAAGTTTTACAGTACCCTACAGTTAGATGTCCAGCAGTCCTTAGAGGAAGCTGTCAGCCTTGCCAGTCCTCTTGTATCCAAGAGGTAACCAAAAAGGGCAGGGAGAGAAGAGGAAAGGTTTTGCCACCAGCCATTTTAACAGCAGTAAGGCCCTGACTGGCACCCTTCTGATATTAAGAAAATTTAAACCAAACTGAATTTCAGAATACTCATCCTTTCAAGTGCCTGAAATATAAAATCATGCCAAAAAAGTTCATTTGCTGTTTTGGAAACTTGTCAACATAGCTCAGGCTGGTGTGGGATACTAGTGCCTTGTCAAGCAGCTTTAGGACTGTTTACAACATGCTTGTCAAGCATGGATATATTCAAGAGCAAACAGGTAATGGACAAAAAAACAAATTTTGGGATGAGGCTTACCAGAGCATTTTAAAGTCACTGGCCATTACCTCATCAGTTTGAGCCACTTGTCCATCCAGGAGGGGCTCTAACTCTGCTGTGGGTGCAGCTGACATGATACTGTAAGAAACAGAGGAAAAAAACCCATGAATTCTATCCAGTCTCAGACAATCAGTCTGGTTTGTTAAAAATCAAATGCTTTATTCAACATTTTTTCAGGGCACAAGCTGCTAAAGGACAAGGTAACTCTAAAGAGGTGGTAGTTGCAAGGTTTAAAACCAGAGGGATGTGTGGAATAATTACTGCAGCTTAACCCTGTTAATAGAGAAAACCAAACTGAAATCCACAATAGGCTGCACACAAATACAGCCACCAAATACCACCCCTTCTCTACTTGCCTTCTGAGGGCTGTGAGCTGAAAGGTTTCAATGCAATATTGTATGAAGTTCTTCAAATCAGTCTTGCTGATGCCACCAATGGGATTGATATCAGCACTTGAGCAATCATACTTGGTCAGGTAACCTCGGAGACTGGGCAAGAGAGGAGATTTTATAGACTAATAGTAAATAATAATGTAAATTTAGTGTAATATAGCATAGTTTATAAAGAATATGTATGTAGTATAAAAAAGGGGAGAAACAGGCTGCATATTGTGAATGTATTTATACATAAGGGGCAAATGTGTTCAGCTGCAACAGGGCTCTCCTAAAGCCATGAAATTGCCAGGAGGAGGAAGATATTTTAAACAGTTATGAAGCACTGCAGAATTTCCCATGCTAAGATAATATATTTGATGCAACAATTAAAATATTGCCCAATACAAACCCCAAAATACCAGCAGAATCAAGACACTCTACTCCCACAGCTTTAGAGGTATTAAATCCCACAGTCTCGTGGGGATTGCTTTAATCTTCAAACAGTCAGCTCTAGGAACAGTGCTCCAGATTTGTAAAATCTAATTTTCAGCTCAAAGTTCACAAATTGATTGCTAATACAGTAATTGAAAATACAAAAAATGGTAGATTGAAAAGTTAACCTGGTAACTGCACAGACAAGCTCTGCTGAAAATGGCTAAGGAACAGCTTTTTATTGGAAAATTCTATCAATACTTGGGCTAAACTGCTGAAAACCACTCAATTTTCCATGGGGATTCAAGTATTTAATGCATTTCACTGCTATCAGTGTATTCTTATCTTACTACTACTTCCAAATAATAATCTACAGTGGGATCTGGTCGTGCTGCAGGGAAATGCAGTGCCCTGTTCCCAGTGCACCTGGTTTGAGATCTCTTTCACCAACCTTTCATCCACGTTGGCTGATCCCAGCACCAGGAGTCCCCCTGGCAGCCCTCGAGTCCAGAGTGTCAGCTGAGCAAACAGGTAGGCAAGGACCATCCTTACCCGAGCCTGCAAAACCAAATGAAAAATAAAGCAAGTTTACCAAGCAGAATGACTTCTCCCCAGTCACTTTTATTAATCAATTCCCTAAACAAACCCATAAAGAAGAAAATGTGAGAGGCTGAAGTGTTAGTGCAAGGTGGTTTTGTGGGAAAGATGCCAAACACACATAGGAAAGGCAGGTTCAGCATCTGCTCCTGCCAGACTGAGTTATGTGGGACTGTAGATTTCTGCTGCAGACAAGCAGTTACTGGAAGTCCACAAATCTTCAGAGACACACCACAACAACTTCAGGTTTTCACTGCAGCACAAATGAAGGACCTTTTTGCTGCTTTACCAATTTGAACTCTTTGAAAAAGAAAAAAAAAGGGTTCTGACCTGGTTCAGCCCACATGAAACACACCTGCACGTTCTGGAGTGCCAGGTTTTCTCTGCTGCTCCCTCCATAGACAGAAAAACGGGGAGTTCGACCAGTCACCATGCTGAAAATCCCCATAATGGCTTTGACAGCTGCATCTATGTTCAGGTTGATGTGGTAGCTGAGAATTCAAGCAGAAGTGACTCAATGAGCACAGTCTGGCTATATAAAAAAAAAACATTTTAAAAAAAAGCAAAAAGCCCACCCATCAAATGCTGTTTTAAGGCTGCTACCACCTCAGATCTGGTCTGAAGAAACTTAGGAAAGAATAACACTTCCCAGAGTCTCTTTCCAAATTTCCATGTCCTTCAGCAAATGATTCTAAGTTGGCCTCATATTTACACACTTAAATAATGTCTGTAACACGTCTACTTAGCACACCTACTATTCCCCTTCCTATTTTTGCCCCATTTTAGAGTTGTTTGAAGCCTTTGCCAGAACATGGGGTTTTTCCCAGCCCTTCTCAAGGTGTACCTGCCTATTTGCTCAGCCAGGAGTTTAGCCCTATTGCAGGTCTCCTGGGAGGAGTTCTCAGTAGCCATATAGCAAGTGGTGAAGATTCTCTTGCAGAACTCTCGAGGATCCTCAGGGACGTAGGTCTCGTCATTCACAATCTTCCGTGCATCTGCCAGCACCTCTGCATCTGGGGACAAAGCAAAAGCAACAAAATAAGAGTGGAAATGGTTGTGCTCCTGCTGTCAGGACATGCAGATATCTTGTATTCCAGTTAGGCTTTACTCTGCCCCTCACAAATAAGATGACTCCACCATCTAACTTCCCAAACATCAAACGAAAAAATTACTGATTCTGCTCCTAATTTTGAGCACTAAATCCTTTTGTTCTATGCCTGAAAGAAACCTTGTAGAAAATACAAAGCAATACGTACCAAGGCTTAGCTAAATGTGTAGTCTACATCAAGCCAGTCTAAGAGCTTGAGCCTTGTTTTGTAGTGCTGAATTTAACTGAAATCCCAAAACTGCATCAGCCAACATTTTGAATGATACTCTGGACAGAAACTAGTCTGAGCTCCACACCCAGTTCTTAAGCCCCAAATGAAAACTATTAAATCAAAGAACCTGAAATCTGGATGCACATAGTTGCTGGAATTTCTGAAGAAACAAAGGTTTCCATTAGAACAACTGGGCAAGAGTCAACCATTAATGACCCCTTGCATCTACTGCACCCAGCTAATATTAACTCCTCTGTAACCATGACTGGCCAGATGTGTAGATCTACTTACTTCCATTCTTGACTGCCAGGCAAACCTGGTGACACATGGAGTACACAATGCAAGCTGTAGCAGAGCTGTCAATTCCACCACTCAGAGGGAGGAGAAATCCTGCCTTGAAAACAGAGCAAGGAAGATGTTCCAGATAGAAGAATTAGAAAAATATGTATTGTGCCATTCAGAACCATACTCTTGCAAAAGAATTACACAAGCATTTTTCACATCTGCTTGCATTCTACAAACAAGCCAACCAGACCTACAAACCCTCTTAATGTCTCATCGACTGGATAATCAAATGAGTGAGAACTCTTTGGCTAGAAAAACTTCCAGTATGTCCTTACCCTCTAGTAAGACTAATAAAAAGGATTAATTTTTCCACATATATTTCACTATTAAACTGAATTACTAGTTCATCTCACTCTGCTTATTTTAAACATCCCCATTACATCATTAAAATATTTTCCTTACCGAAAAAAACAGTGTTTCAAAGAAAATTTTATGACATAAATTTTATGATGTAAGTTTTGACTGCTGCTTTCAAAGCAAGCCTGATTCCTAAGGAAAAGGTCTGAAGAACATACTGAAGTCACACTTTGCAGATGGGTTTGAAGTCTGAATGAGCTCCCAGTGGAAAACTCAAACTCTGCACCTTGGACTAACACCACTTTGTGTTAGCAGCAGCCCAGGACAGCAATGTGCACACCCCTATGGCACAGAAAATGAGCAGGCCAAGGTAAAGAACAAAACCAATTCTTACCTGTTTGCTGCGTCTCAAATAGTCCCAGAGCCAACATGCAGGACCAAGGCTGAAATGACAGAATATGCTTATTCCAAGAGGGTTGTGGAAGACCTAAGCAAGTCAAAATATTTACTGTGGTCTTCCAATGAGATATTTCTTTACTTAAATATAAATACTATATTTATCTCTTCTTTTGATTTATTTGTGGGGTTTGAGTGGGGTTGTTTTGTTGGGTTTTTTAGATCAAAATAATTTTCAAGCAACAGATTCAGTATGTGCTTACCTGATCTCCTCCTCAGGACTATGATGTCTCCACTGGATTGGCACACAAGTAGGTACAGCTACATCATCAGAACATGACAGAGCAAAATTCACTTTGATCCTGGGGTAAGGATTCACTTTACTTGCCTAAGCAATAGTACAGAAGAATTGGGGAGACATCAATTTTAGTGCAGCATATACCTGTAAAACTTCAAATCTACAGAATACTGTGAAAATCAAGCCATGCAAATACTTTTAAAATTCAGTAACTATTCAAAAATTGGCAGGGTTTACAAGCATAACACTTTTAAAGAGTTCTTACTGCTAGGTTACGAGAGGAAATCTCTGCTCTGTAGCTTCGAACATCCTCCAAGTCCAGAGTGGCAACCAGCACCTCCTGTGGAAAGACTTTCAGGATTAGATTGATTCTACACAAACAGATAAACAATATCTGACAGGCCTGGACTACAGTCAATGTGGGGGAAGGAAAACAAACACAACTTTTCTCAAAATAGATTCTTATGCTCCCTTCATAAGCTGTTTCTGACTCAGTAGAATTCCTTACATCAAAGCGAGCACAGCTGACTCTCTTCACTCTACATTAGGATGCCCATAAACCATCACAAATTCATAGTGCTTGTCAGATGGCTGAACAGTAGCTTCACCACCAGATATGGCAAAGGACAAGAGGAAAAAGCAAGAAGCATACTGGGGAAAGATGAATTTGGCACATTTTGTGAGGAAACCTACGGCTTTGATGATGAATCTACTGAGAAAGGACTTTCTGAAGTAAAGCTCAACCTATCATCTACCAAACCAGGTTATAATTAGAACACTGCAATCTTTGCTCTTTTTTTCTTAGAATGTAAGTTAACAGGGTGTCTCCTAAACATGGCAATTGCAGACACAAACATTTTCATTAAGTTCTTCCCCAGTGATAGCTCTTACTCGCAGGAGAGCTTCTGTAGATCAGGTCTGACTAGGAAAAGCCTTAAATAGCATAGTAAAAATATCTCTTTTTCAGTCTAAAGACATGGAGCTAGTATCTGGACTGTCTGGAAAGTGTTGAGCATAAATGTAGCCATACTAATTTCAGCTATATATTACCACATCATCCAGTGAAAACTGGGATCCTTGTGCAACCGTTTCTCCATTCATTGAAATCATGGCACAGCCATCGTAGTACAGACGGTCACCATCACAGCCCTTCTGGTTGGCTAAAACATAGATTCCACCATTCTGGGAGGATAACAAACATGCAGACAAAAAGATCCTTCTCAGAAAAGTACTTTGCATGTGACTTACAGGACAGAAACAATTGACTACATCAGTAAATGCAATAAGTGAGCTCCCTCCCTTTCACACTATTGGATGACAGGAGTCTAGTACAAGAGTCATTCCCTTAACCCAAATGGAAAGGGCTGCACTTCTAAATTGAAATTCTAAGTTCAAATTGAGATGGAGAAGGTGAGGACAGAAGCTGTGTTTGACTATCTGAGGACAGAACACATACAAATACAACCAAAGCACATTAAATTACAGTTGTAGAACTAAATATGTTTCACAGCGTAATGTACGTTCATGACTTTGGTTTTGTCCCCATCATTGTTAGATAGGATGATAGTCTATTAACTAAGTGTCTTTTCTTTAAAATAGAGAAAACTTTCAAAGTAGAAAAATATATTCTATCTTAAGAAGATGATAGGAAAAAAAAAAGCCTGATTTTAAACACTGATTTCTATTCCCCCTTCCTGATATAGTTACCAATATTTCTCCAACACAAAGTTGCCAAGTGAATGAAATTTGGGGAAGAAACTGTCATCTGAAGGAAACAAGAGATTTTATATGTGCCAGGCAAATAATCCCCTTTGTCAACTGAATTACAAGCTGGCAATGAGCTGCTCATTCAGTACCTAGAGCATATGGAGGGAGAGATTTTAGGCAAAGGTAACTACAGGGAGCAACCACAGCCACTGGTTGTTTGCCCTTTGTGCAGAATGTGCATTTTACAACAGCTTCTCAAGCTGCTTGTTCTCTGGATGCAGTGGATTCAACTCATACTTCCAAAGAGCCAGAGAGCTCTTCCCAATCAGGGAAGGTAATTACAGGTTAAAAGCAAGAAACTTCCTTGTTAAAAACAAGATACTAACAACAAGGACTGTCTAGGCCCCCTCGTTCATGCTACATCCTATCAGAGGAGAGGAAACTGTTCTGAAAAAAATATAAATGAGGTGCATAACCAAAAAATTATTATTTTTTTTAAGTGTATACCTTTGCTGTGGCAGAATTCACCAGATCCACCCGGGTGTGAGCCTTCCGCAGCACGTGGTGACTCCCTGAAGAGTTAGTGAAAATTTCCACACCATCAAGTCCCATTTCAATATGAGGGCTGTCAAAGCAGAAGGCAGGAAAAAATTGAGCTGGGAATGCTACACAGGTATCATTTAAAACCACTGTCAATTAACAGCTATGTCTTTGTCAGTTTTCTGCACATCTTAGCTCAAACAAGGAGAGGACTCTCAAAACCACCAGTTTTCTTGCATTGCCTGACTTCTGTCCAAGACCAGCAGTGGCTGCAGAGGGCAGAAGGACTTTTGTTCATTCTGTTCTAAATTAAATGCCTCCTACTTTGTAGAAGCCTGAGTCTCAAAAGACAGAGAGAATAGGACAGCCTTGGTCTGAAAGATGGAGATACTCTTGCAAGGTCAGTTGTCCCATTTTCCTTCTCACTTAGTAAATCCATAAGCAAACAGAACCTTGAGAAGACTTTACTGCTTTTTTCTTTTTCCCAGCATCAAAATAAATACTAAAAAAACAAGCAAACAAATCACATCTTTGTAACATACCAGACCTCCTGCTGTTACAAGGAAATTAATGTGTCTAACAGGGAAAAACACTGGGAATATTTTGTGTATTTTGTGTTAACTGCAACAGCTTCCATGCAACTGTATCTCCACCCTCACCCCACATCAGACTTTGGTGAATAGGAACTTTCTTGTGGTTGGGAAGAACTTTAAATTGTAACAGGAACTAAAATAACAACAGGAAATATTACTTAAGGGCACTGGGCTTTCCTTTCCCTGAGGGACTTTGGGTTGTTTCCTTCTGCCTTGTCTTTATGAGTGCAAGCTGCTTAAAAATGCTGGTTAAAAAGCAAAGCAGAAGGATTAAGCTAACAGCTAAAGAGAAAAAAAAATAAGTGATACAACTTATGCCTATGCTCTAGTTTGTCCAATGTAAGAGAGCTCAACTTGTCTCTTAAGTGGAATGCTTTGGAGGAGCTGGTCAAAGCCAAAGATAAAAATAAAGCAAATAAAATAAAATGACCCACTAATGCTCTGAAATTTTTGAGACTAGGCACAGTGAGTGGGAATAACATGGGATGATAATTGCCAGACAAAATTGATATTACAAATTGACACACAATAACTCTCACTTTGACCATAGATGAAGTTACAGCAATGGATCCAGAGAGGAAATTTCAACCTCAGGTTGAACTAGGAGCTGAACAATATCTGGAGTGGGAGCACTACATTTATCCATCACTTGTTTCCTCAGGCCACCTTTTTTATTTCACTTCTTTTGTGTATTTCTCTCCTACCTTCTGTTTCAAATGAATTTAGTTTAAGTACCTAAATCTTTGCCACCCTACATCTAGCCTAAATCTGTATTTATTGCCCCTAATTATATTTTAGCTTGCTGGCACTTTCTAAAACACATGCTACCTGGAAGAATAAGATTATTTTTTCAAACATTTATTTGAAGCAGGTCTTGGGTTTATGTTTTATTTCACTTTTCATTTCTTCTTTACCTGTTTGGTGCCCAGAGTTCTTCACATATTTCTGCCCCTAAGCAGGTGTCTTTGGTTGCTAGCACTGCATCCCCAAAAGGAACAGTTTCCTGAGAAAAACCAAAAAAATCCTTACACATGTGCCACAGAAGAATCTATTCCATTAAAAAAGTTAACTAAGAATCTAAAAAATATATATATATCTATAAAAAAAAAATATATACATATAAAAAATGGAATACTCACTTCTGGGAAATGAATGACAGTATCAATCACATTACACCTTCATTTTATACCAAGTTTAAGTGAAAAAAAAGCTCTAAACTGCAAATCTCTGGATTGTACTGAAATTCTTTGTTGAAATTTCAGTAGTATTTTCAATTCTTTGCTTCAGAACAGGACAATCAAACCATCTACAGAACAGAGACTGTCATTTGCTAAGAATAACATTTATATTTAGTGGGAAATAACCCACTTTTTAGACCCTTCTGAATCTAGAAGGTAACTTTTTTAATCTATTTTTTTTTTTACTTTAAAACACATACTTGTTTCTAATCTCAAGCACAGATAAAACTCAGTACCAGAACTGTGCAAAATAGGACAATCAAGGTCCTGTATATATCAATAACTGAGGCAAATTTAAAATTGACTTGCTTTGCTGCCAAATACTAACATAGACAAGGTTAAATTATGCTCTCATTTAATGTACCTGAGAACTGTCCCTGAAACATATGAATTTGCAACATGACTGCAACTACAGCTTTATGCCATAAATTCTATTCATTTAAACCACTGAATCTAGAAGATGATAAAGTTAAAAAAAGAAAAGAAAAAAAAATCCTTTAAAAACTTACTTGTCCAGTCACTTCCTGAATTATCCTGGGTAGAAAATACTCCTCCACGTGCCTAAAGCAGGTTTATAGGTTGTGAATATATTGTTAGTAAATCACAGCATGAAAACTGAACCTCATCTCCACATTCTAACACAGATTAAAGAAATTGTGCCTCAGTTGTAGAGGGCTGTGTATGTTTAACAAATAAGACTTGGTAGAGTAGGGTTGTGGGTGGAGTGGATGATCTTAAAGGTCTTTTCCAACCTAAATGATTCTATGAAAAGGACCTTCATACTTGCTGTGAAATTAATCAGAAATGTTAACATTTTAAGCTAGTAACATCCAACTTGCTTCAGGAATGCATGGTAAACATTACTCCATCCTAGCTATAAATGAGACCTAACAAGGAACTCACCATGCAGGTCACATACCAAATAAAAGTTTCTCTTTTTGCAGTGTTACTACTTGAGTAACTCAGAACTCATCTGGAACTGACTGGGGTTAAGAGGATTGATGCTCTCTCAGAAGTACTTTACTGGGACCATCAAGTTAGGACCATTCTCTGCCTACAGGATGAGTGCATGGCATCAGAGATGAGCATCAAGCATAGTCTGCAGCATCATAAGGTACACACCTTTCATCCTCTGCAGTTGTTTAAACTCTGACAAAGCCCCCCCACTTCACATTGTGTTCCAGTTGAATATTGAGCAGGATGCAGCAATCGATGAAGGATCATTTGGCCACACTTTGCCTTCCAGCTCAGCAATTCAGGGAGTTTGACTGTGCTTTAAAAGCTTCCTAAAGGAGCTTCCATGAGGTAGCTCAGCTCTTGCTGCCACACTGCAGCAGCTTTGATGGACTGCTGTACAGATTCCAATCCTTCCACTGTGGCTGCAAATGGCAAGCTGTCTTTTTAAACACAATTTTAAGGGTAGCCAGCCTACCTTGCTTTGTTCCACGGGGTAAACCATCGAAGCTCCCTGTAGTTCCCTGCATTTGCCAATGAGATCTTTGGTCTGATCAGGAGAATTTTTCTTAGAACAGAAAACAGAACAGAAAGAGCGAGTTAAGACCTGACAAATAGAGCCAAACAACACTACATAAGAACACTAATTAATACCAACTCTTTTTTTCTATTATGATGTACATTAAACAATTAAAATGTTTGTAAAGTTTCAGTTTGCAGACTTCAGTGGGGTTTTTTCTGTAGTCTTTCAGAAAGCTGTGGAAATTTAGTTTCTAGAAATTCAGAAAGAAAGAAGAGATAATGGAAAACATTTGTTGTCTCTCTAAAATTTAGTAGATAGGAAGACAACTGCATCACTCTAAACAGCACTGAAGAATCCCTCTTGAAGGCCGAACAGATCTCTGAAAGGACACACTAATTTATTGTCTCACAAACACATAAATACTTACTTATTTAAAAAGATCACTCGACAGTTATAGCGAACATTTCTGTGCAGAACAGGCCTGTGAAAATAAGAAGCAAAGTTAACAGTGGCTAAGCTTGTTAAGTGAAATTTTAAAAAGCTACAGCACCTACTTCAGTATTTTTAAGACAAAACTTCTGCACTGTATCACTAAAGGGAATTAAACAAAATAATATATCACATTTTAGCTTCTAAGTTTTAATTCAAATAGTTGTTTGCAAAAGAATCAGAGTTCTTGACCTTCTACTGGTCTCAGATACATCCATCAACCACTGCCTGGTTGCTGGCACTGCGGTGCAGAGCCCTCACTACCCAGAAGTGCAGCAGAGGCAGCTTTCCTGAAGACCTCCCCCTTTATCATACACACACAAAAATCCCTTACATTCCCACATCACAGATAATATCTTGAGCAGCTGGAGACTCCAGAAGCTTTGCCAGAACTTGAAACGAATGCAGGAGCGTGTCAGACTCATAGTAGTGATCCGAGCAGCCGTAACCACTGCATAGAAAAAGATAAGAAATACAAAATTCAGCCAGATCAGCACCAGAGCCAGGGGGCCAGAAGCATTTCAGACCCACACAGGCAGAAGGTGCAGAAGTGGTGCTGTCAACACCACTGTCAGCATTTAAAACTCCGTGGCATAACTGGGATAGTCCTTCCAGGAGCTGCAGCCTGGGCCTAGGTGGGATTTAAAGCGCTGCGGTTTCTATGAAGGGAGACTGGTCAAATAGGACAACAAATTATGGGCACCAGTCACGTCTCCAGGCCAAGAGAACCAATTCTGTGCTCGGAGCTACAGGGTTTTTCCCTGTGCTGACAGCCACACGCTGTCAGTGATGCTCTGGCTGCTCTTCTTACCGACCGTTCTTCAGTAATTAACTGGGAACGCACCAAAGTTCGGACAATCCTTCGGTAATTAACTGGAAACAGCCCCAACAAAGCGCTCTTACCAGATTTCGAGCTCTGGACCAAGCCGGTACCGGGCTCCTCTGCTCTTTGCGATGGCAATACCTGGAAGAGGGTGGAATTAAGCACCAGGCCCAGCCCGGAGCCCCCGGGCTCCGAAACCGGACCCATCAACCGAGCACGGCCTCCGGTGCTGCCCGCAGGAGAGACGCGCGGCGGGAGGGCCCTTCCCGGTGGCCGGGGGCACTTCACTCACTTCTGGAAATCCTCTCCAGGTTCCCCTCAAAATCCAGAGCCCACTGGTTGAGGGCACAAGTAGCTACAGTCACTGCTCGACCCATGGCGGCCCTGCCGCCTCCACCGCCGCTTCCGGGGCGGGGGCGGGACCGGGACCGGGGCGGGGACCGGGAGCCGCGCAGCTTGCCGGGGCTACCCTTTCCACCTGTCTCCCTTTTGCGTCTCTCCCAGGCATCCTCCAGGGCTGCTAGTTTAGAACAAAAAGCGGTTTTCCATCTACGTTCGCCTCGCTGAGGTTTGGTGCGACATCATTCCCGCAGCATCTCCTGCTCCTGGAGGTGATGCTTCTCCAAGCAGCAAGGTGCTTGAGTGCTTTGAGTGGCTGAGGGGCAGCCCCGGCACCTCTTCCATGGCCAGGTGCCTGGTGTGACAACTCCTTGGTGGCCATGGGAGATTCTGGCAGGAGCAGTGAGCCAAGGAGGCTGGGCAGAGCTGGGACTGGTCTGGTTTCCAGCGCCTCTCCCCTCGTGTGCACGTCACATCGGGCCCCAGCAGCACCACTCCCTGCTTCTGGCACCGCTCCGCATTTCTGAGGTGATAAGGAGGGTTTGGGGCTGAGCTGACAGCAAGGGAAGAAGTCTGCAAGCATAAATTGAATGTGACAGGGTTTTCCAACAAATCTCTCCTGGCTATGTGCCTGGTGCTGCTCCTGTTGGTGCTGGGGGATGCAGCCACCCAAGCAGCGTCCTCTCTGCCGTGTTGGAGTGGAGCATCCCTGTCCATCCCCACTGCCACACGCATTTCCATGGTGCATTAAACCACCATGTGCCCCTGTGGGCCAATGATCTGGGCTCTTCAAGTGCAGAACTTACCAAGGATGGATGCAACCATGCACCCATCCCCTTGCAAGCATCCATCCCTTCATGCCAAGTGCCTGCAGCCACACAGCCCAGCCCAGCATAGCTGCAGAGGTAACTTGGAGAAGCAAATTTGCTGGGGCACAGCTGTGGGCAGCGATGCCCGATGGCCTCTCGCAGGCAGGAGGGCAGGTTTTGCTTCCTGATCTGGCAGGGAGTTCCCCGCTGGCTTTTCACCTACGTGAGCACCTCTTGGGTCAGCAGCGAGGTGGGGCTGACAGAGCTGCTGGGGCCGCCCGGTTCCTGGGCTGGCAAAGCAGACTTTCCAGTTTTGGCCTTTCTGTGCAGCCATGGTCCCTGCTGCAGCCTCGGCTCCACGCCTGGTGGGATCCTGTCTCACCCTATAGCATGTCCCTGCCACACACAGCAGCTGGGTCCAGAGCCTGCACAGCGGGGAAGGGAGATTGAGGTTGGGAAGGAGACACGCCGGTAAGTCTGGTTTGGGGAGCCCGGTCGGCACAGGGTGGGAGTGAGAAGCAAGGATCCAACAGCCCCTTTTCAAGGACAGGGTGTCCAGTGGCACAGATGTTCCAGGGGACCTTGGGCAAGTCACTTAACCAAGCACTGGCTGCTTGGGTAGGGACCTGCTGGAATGCAGGGCAGGTGGTGGGACAGCCAAGGCAAACAGGCTCATACCTGCCAGCCATGGTCCTGGCACCGGGACCAGGTGCCACCAACACCATGAAGACTGCAGACCCAGCTCCTGGTGAACCTCTCCTGCTGCTGCTCCTCACCCGAAAGGAGGCAAGTAGGAAGTTTTGGCGATGAGGAAGCATTCCTGCTAAAATAAGAGCCTTGCTATGAGGAGAGCAGTAGGGAAAACCCATTCTGCTTTAAATGTGGAGCCTTCCCTTAAGCTGCATCAGTGTTGCCATGTGCAGGGGTTGACCCCACTGTGGTGGCACTGAGGGGGAAGGTGGGAAATGGCCAAAAAAGTGTGTTAGGTAATGGTGGGGCTGAGCAAACCCTTCAGCTTATGCTGCCTGGCCAAGGAAGAGCCAGCACAAATTGCTCTTGTTTTATTTTTCCCCTATAGCCAGGTGATGCCTCTTCTCAAAACCAAAGGAAAACTCCCTAATCCATCCCCCTGCTCCCCCCCCTTTCCAAAGGCTTGCAAGGATAGAAATGGGAAGACTGGAGGCAAGGGGCCCACGGCTCCCTCCTGCTTCATTTCACACCTCACTGCCAGCGTGGCCAAGCCCTAAATGCTTACGCTGGGCTCTAGGTTTTAATTGTGTTTGCTCTCATTAGAGCCCTGGGCTACCGGCAACTCACATGCTCCTGGAAAGGAAATCTCCACCCTGTTCATTTTGCTTTCATCCACAGGTCACCCCAGCATAGCCATGGCGGTGACAGCCAGGAAAGGAGGGGCAACAGCCTCCCCACTCACTGGTAGCCCCATGGCCACCACAGCTCGGCCGAGCCTCCTGGGCAGCTGGCTCAGCCGGATCCCACGTGAGTACAGCAGCACTTGCCCTCTCTACGTGTTATCCACTGGGGCTTGTGGTCTTTAGAGGCTGTGTGTCTGCTTCTGGATAAGGTTCAACAAGGCCAAGCACATGGGTCGGGGCAATCTCTGGTATCAGCACAGGCTGGGGGTGACGGGCTGGAGAGCAGCCCTGAGGAGAAGGACTTGGGGGTGCTGGGGGTGAGGAGCTGGAGCTGAGCCAGCCCCGTGTGCTCGCAGCCCAGAGGCAATGTCCTCCTGGGCTGAGCCCCAGCAGCGTGGGCAGCAGGGCAGGGAGGGGATCCTGCCCCTCTGCTCCGCTCTGGGGAGACCCCTCTGCAGGGCTGGGGCCAGCTCTGGAGTCCTCAGCACAGCACAGACACGGAGCTGGTGGAGCAGGGCCAGAGGAGGCCCCAGCAATGGTGGGAGGGCTGGAAGCCTCTGCTGGGAAGCCAGGCTGGGAGAGTTGGGCTTAGTCAGCCTGGAGAAGAGAAGGGTCTGGGAAGACCTTCTAGTGGCCTTTCAGTACTTAAGAAAGATAGGGACAGACTTTTTATCTGAAGCACCAGGAAGGGGTTTAAATGTGCTCTACGTGTTTTTGCTTGATTTTAACTCTTCTGTCCATCTCCACTCCCTGAATGTCACACCAGTACCCAAATGGGCGCTCATTGCTGTAGCTGTGGCTGCAGCTGTTCTCCTCCTCCTCTTCCTCATCTGCATCATCAAGTGCTGCTGTAGCAAGAAGAAGCCCAAGAAGAAGGAGAGAGTCAGCTTGCATGCTGTCAGCAGCTCCACCACGGCCAGTCTCGTGCGTCCTGCTTTCCCCTGTCCCCCACCTCCCTCCTCCTGGAGAGATTTGCTGCTGCACTGCCTGGTCCCGGGCTGGGGATGTGGCTGAGCACATCCTGAGGCCAGTGGTTCTCTTTGCTGCAGGTCCAGCCCGAGATGGAGGACCTGGAGCAGAGAGCAGAGCAGATGGGGCAAGGAAAGCTGCAGTACTCCCTGGAGTACAACTTCCGAGCGCAGGAGGTGGGGATGCTCATGGCTGTGGCACAGCAGAGAAAAGGCTTTGCTCTCACATGGTCCCTCTTTGCTGCTGCTGAGGTGGACCCCCCCTTTCCACAGCCTGCCAGCTCCCACCTTTGTGTGGCGTGGAGCTATCCTCCCTGCTTCACTCACTTGCTTCCCACCAAGCCCCTGGTTTTCTGGCTTCATCCTCCTCCACATGGTGACCTTGTGCATCACTCCTTTTAAGCTGAAAGTTGGCGTGAAGCAGGCAGCTGAGCTGAAGGCCATGGACAGTGGAGGCACATCTGATCCATACGTGATCGTCTACCTGACATCTGATACAAAGAAGAGGTATGAGACCAAGGTTTACCGTAAGACCCTGAACCCTGTCTTCAACGAGAGCTTCACTTTCCAGGTAGGACATAGCTGGTGATGGTTTTTTGGTCCCATCAGAAGTGTTTTGTGTGCACAGCTCCCTGGGCAAAAACCTCTGCAGGCAACAAGATGCCTTTGCAATGGGGATGGGGAAGTGTCAGACCTGTTATGGCATCCACTGCCCTGTCCTGTGGGGCAGGGCTGCCGCTGAAGAATGAGTCTGGGCTTTTGGGTCCTCTCCTGCAGGTACCCCAAGCAGAGGTGCCTGAATCCACACTGGTGATGCAGATCTACGACTTCAACCGCTTTGCCAAGCACCACATCATCGGCGAGGTCCGGCTGCCCCTGGCCACTGTCAATCTGCAGCACGTCATCGAGCAGTGGAGCAACCTGGTGGTGGCCAGCAAAGTGGAGGTTGGTCCTGGCAGGTGGGAAGCTGCCAGGAGGGATGTGCTGTTGCTTTGCTTGCCATCACCCCAAGAAGCAGGCCCTTAGGGGCAAGGAGATGCAGGAAAACTGTGGCCAGGCTGGTGCTCCAGCCTCAGGTGAGCTGGCTCCTCTGCCCAGTGCTCATCACTGGCTTCTCTCCACCAGGAAGAGCAGCTGGGTGAGATCTGCTTCTCGCTGCGCTATGTCCCCAGCACTGGCAAGCTGACAGTGCTCATCTTGGAAGCCAAGAAGCTGAAGAGGATGGACTCTCATGGGCTCTCAGGTCAGCAGGGGCTGCTTGTGTTCAGATCTCCCTATTCCTGCCCAGGCCTTAATGATGGCACCAAGAGCTTCAAAACCTTGAAAGCTCTTGGTGCCGAGACCTGCTTCCTGCTGCCACCACCACACCCAGCCCATGGCTGGCTCCCAGCCTTCCCCAGCACAGATGCTCCAGCTTTGGGCAGAGCTGGAGGTATCTCCCAGGAGGAGCTGTCATGGCTGGATGGTATGGGGAGCTCATGGCAGGACGCAGGAGGAGGTGAGCTCTGGAGTGGATGGCAAGGGGAAGAGGAATGGATGCTCACCATGAGGAGTGACAAGTGGGATGCTGTGCTCTGCTTGGGAATGGCCTAGAGGAGATGTTTCATGGCCAAGCTCCTCAGGCACAAATTGTCACTTGTGCCAGCTGTGTCCTCTCTCTCCTCAGATCCTTTTGTCAAGGTGCATCTCATCCTGAACAAGAAGAAATGGAAGAAGAAGACAACAAGTGTGAAGAAAAACACCTTAAGCCCTTACTTCAATGAGGTGTTTGTTTTTGAGGTGCCTTTCAGCCAGATCCAGGTGGGTTTCCCTGCAGCACCCGGGGCTGAACGGGTCCCTACTGCAGTGATTCCCCTCCCACTGACCCTCTTTCTTGTGTTCACCTCACCCAGAACGTGGACGTGGTCATCTCAGTCTGGGATCATGACAAAGTGACCAAGAACGAGCCCATTGGCAAACTCTTCCTGGGCTGCCGAGCCACGGGCAACCAGCTGCGGCACTGGTCTGACATGCTGTCCAACCCCCGCCGGCCCCTCGCCCAGTGGCACAACCTCCAGCCCCCGGAGGTGGTCGACAAAGCCCTGGGGCTAAAGTCCCATCTCAGGCTGCCCCTGTACTCCAGATAGTGGAGGTCTCCTTCCTTCACCCACAAGGCTTGTGGAGGGGTGAGGGGCTTCTGCTCAGCAATATCTAGATGCGTTGGTCCCAGTTCAGTGTCTGCAAAGAGGGGACTGGGGACTCTCTTTGGCCAAGAGATGATCGGCTGCTGGTGCAGCTCATGGCCTGTGTAATGCCTGGAGCAGGGAGCTCAGCACCCCAGGGTAACGCTGGATGCAGAGCAGAGAGGACAGCGTGGACTCAGGAGCCAACTCATCCCAGCTACTCATGGGCCAGGGGAACAAATCATAAAATCCCACCATGGTGGGGGTTGGAAGGAACCTCTGGAGATCACCTCATCCAACCCCCCTGCTCCAGCAGGTCACCCAGAGCAGGTTGCCCAGGATCACATCCAGGTGGGTTTGGAATCTCTCCAGAGAAGACGACTTCACAACCTCTCTGGGCAGCCTGTCCCAGGGCTTTGTCACCCTCAAAGTAAAGAAGGCTTCAAGCTCATGCAAAACCACTGAGTCCACTGGTATTTTTGAAGCAGAGTGAGGTGATGGCAGCTGGGGGGGTGCAGTTTCTTTGGTTGTGAATAACTCAGCAAGAGGTGAGCTCTTGGGAAGGATTTATGTGTCCTCTGGAGGGTTTTAAACAAGACCAAGATCTTGAAGCACCCTAAGAGGCTTGAGAGGAGAGGACAGGCTGACACAGAAGGGGTTAGAGGTACAAGATTAGCTCTTTAGAGCCTCTATGATAAGCATGCCCTGTGTCCTGGCTAAATGAGAGCACTAAAAACAGCCACTGATTGTCCACATGGCTTCACCCTTCGCCCATTCCCTGTGCACTCAGGATGTGACTTGGGGTATGGGACTCAGTGGCAACCATCCCCATGGACCAGGCAGATGAGGATGCAGAGTGTCAGCTTCATCCACTCCACATGGTCCTACAGCAAGGTTTGCACCTCCAGCACCTGGAGCTTCACTGCAGCATTTACAGGGCCAGGCATTAAAGCACGTACATGTTAATCCCAAAAGAGACACGGTTGAAGAAGGTGCAGGGACATCCCCTCCTTGAGAAATGTTACTCCCAGTATCACTGCCTGCTGCTCTCCTCTCCAGTTTGGCCCTGCTCAGAACCTGGGTGGCTGGGGTGGCCCTGGGTGAGCAGAGCTGGTGAGGGAAGCCCATGATGCTTTTTGAGGGAAGGCAGGGAAGCTGGGAGTGAGACTGGGCTGGGCTGGCTCTGGGGTGAGACTTGGTGCAGCAAAACTCAGCAAACTGATTTGTTTGCTCAGAGGGAGAGGTGGATGGGTGGGGACCATCTCCAGTGTTTAATGCACTGCTGAGGCTGCTTTCTTCCTCCGTCATTGCTTTTCCTCCTCAACCTGCCTTGTGATACTCCACAAGTGCTCTCCTCCTCTGGCAGGATCCTCTTAGTATCTGCTGGCAGCTGTTTGAGGCAGGGCTGGTGGAGCTGGGCTTTTTTTTTGTGGCTTATTTCACCCAGAGTGAACACAGCCTATTTAGGAGCCTTTCACAGGGAGTGGACAGCCCTGTCTTGTGTCCAACCATCTCCTTTTCACCTCCCCGTGGCCTTGGCAGGACTAGTTGGCCCTCATCTTCCAAGACCAGATGCCTGAGCATCTTCTGCCTGCCTTGTGTACTTGAGGGGCCTGGAGAAGGAGGGTGTGCTGGTGAAAGATGCAGCAAGAAGAGAAGTTAGAGAGGGAAACCAACTCCTCCTGAGTTTGTCTGTGCTGGATTCCCATGTCTGCATCTAGAGGGCAGGGCAGGTACGTGCTCTGAGCTGGGGCTCTGCGTCATCTGCTCTGTGGTCCACGTTAGAGCCTCACTAGCCCAGATTTCTTCTTCTGGAGATGGAGCAGATGTGTGAGAGGGAAAGCAAGCTGTGATGCTGGGGTGCAAGCCCATTCCCATCACTGCAGAGCCAGTTGGCTGCTGCATGGAGATGCTGGGGATGTCCAGCTGGCTTTTTCCAGGAGGCAGGAGCCAACTCTTGCCTGATCCTGCACCACAAGTGCAAAGAGGGGTTTGCTGCTGGATTAAGGGGAACAGAAGCAGGTATTGAAAGCCAGAGTGCACCATGCAGGGTGCCCAGGTGGTGAATGGGGAGTTTGTTCCTCTGCTTCAGGCAAGGGACAGTCCATCTGCATTTAAAAAGCAGCTTTGCAGCTTGGTGACAAAGTGAAAAGCAGGGCTTGGGTCAGGCAGAGATCTGTCAAAGGAGACAAGAAGTACTGAAAATTGAAGTGTTTGCCCTTAAGATTTATAATCTCAATTATTTACATCCAAACCCAAGACTTTTGACCTCCAGAAGTCCCTCCCAAAGTGAATTATTCCCTCATTCAGTGATTTTTATGATATTTGTCCCTGCACTTCGGGAGAGCTGCAGCAGGAGGAGGCTGAGCCTTACACACGCTTGTCACCAGTCGTCTGCTGTGAGATAAAAATGATTATGGGCTGTCATCATTCAGCCTGGGTATGGGCTGGCTGGCCTCCAGCCACAGATTTTTGGCTAGTCTCACAGTTTTTGAGAGCTGGAGAATATCTAAGCTCTTCTCACTAGGAGCAAGCTTGCCCGCTTTAGAAATATCCCTGAGCTAGCATCTTTATGCCTTGCAATTCTGTGGGCAAAATATGTACTTTGTCATGCATGGGCTTCTTTTGTAGAGGCTCCAGCTCCTGGATTTCTGGGGGCTTGTGCAGGTTTGCAGCTTGTTCTTTTAAAGCATCTTTTTATCCTTCGTTGTTGCAGGGTGGTGTGGGGTGGAAATATATGAGTGTCATAGAGTGGGACGGGGTGGAAGGGACCTTTAAAGGTGGCACAGAGAGCCTGAAAGACCTTTTGAGAGCAGAGGCATGTTGCAGCCATGCTCATTTGCGTAGAAAGAGGTCTCAGCCTGTTCTCCAGGCATGGTCTGGGTCATGCCCTGGTCTTTAGCAGCCTTTGAGGACACACAGACACACGGAGGGCTGTGATCAGGTGTCAGGTCACTGCAGGAATGCTCCCCAGGGGCAGGCTCGGTGGGAATGCCAAAGGGATCACCTCCCAGACACATCAGCTGCTGAAGGCCTGGGCACAGACCAGTGTTGGCTTTCCAGAGGGCCTGTCAACTGGACCTGGGGCTGTGGAGAAAGGGCTGTGGTAGATCCAAGTGGGTGGAAGTGGGAAAAGCTCCTGTGAGGAGTGAGGTGTGTGCTCAGGGCTGAGCTGGGAACCGAGCGATCCTAACCCTGGCCATGACCACAGCTTCTCCATCGCTGGAGACTGAAGCTCTCAGGTGCTACCATGGACAGAAGGGGCTTCATCCAGAGGTGTTTTCTGGTATTTGCCCAAAACTTTTAGATGGTTTTGGTTTTCTGTTCTTCCTGGTCCTCACTGGGTTTCTTCCTCATGACATTCTAGGTCTGGAGCCTCTTTCTTTTTCCAGGAGAGCTGCTGCCTTATAACTTAACTTCTGTGCAAGGCAGCTTCTTATGCAGACTTGGAGGCTTGACCTTCTGTGTCCTTCTGTATCCTACAAACACATCTGTTTGTTAGCCAAGATTTTGCTCGGGGGACTTCTTTCTTTGAAAGAAAAGCGAGGGATGTTCCTGAGGACAGAAGCTGCTGGAGTCTAATCTCTGTCTTTTCTAGGTCTGGCTGGAGCTGAAGAGCCCAGTCTTCATTAGAGGTCAACATCTGGGGGACAGGAATGTGCAGGAGGTGGGTGGGGAGGAGAGTTGGATTGGGATGATCCTTGTTACAGGTCTTCCCAAGCCCAGTTCTGACCCATAGCTGTTGCATGGAAGCCCAGAGCAGGACAACCACAGCCAAACCCACTGCTGAACTCCACCTTCACTGGGCATTTCCAGGAGCATCACGGTGGATTTGCAAGTGGGTAGCTCAGCACACATTGACACCAAGATGTTCACTACCCAAACCATCTACCTCTTGATGTTTCAGAGGGACAAACCCTGAGTGGACTCAGCTTTGCCCGCTCTAGAGGTTTCTCCCTTCTCCACTTGCTATGAGGACAAACCCCTTCAAGACACCAGCCCCATCTCAAGGACTTGCTCTTTCCTCAACAGCATCTGCAGCATGGTGCTGAAGGTGGTGAATCAGGAGGCCCTCAGCAGAGGATTTGCCACTATCTATGTAACATCTGAGAGGTGCCTGGAAAATATTGTTGGGCTGTATCTGAGTCAGCCTAAAAAGCCCCCGCTGAAAGGGGAGGGAGCTCCTGGGCTGGGGGAGGAGGGCAGGAGCTGTTTGGGTTCCTGTCTCCATGGGATCCCCTACACACACACACACAGAGTACATTTGCTGGTGCATATTTCCAGCTACATTTCCACCTGCCTCTCCTTCAGACCCATGGAGATCTGGGTCTGAGTCATCCCATGGAGGAGAAATGCTCTTCTTGCTGGTGTTGTGGGGCTGCAGGGAGCCCTGGGGCTGCCCACAGAGGCTCCACAGGTTTGGGTTTTGAAAAAACCCTTAGTTGTGTTGAAATCTTTCATGCAGAGAGGAGCTGCAAATGTTTCCCGTGTGGCAAATGAGGTTACAAGAGCGTGCTAGGGATGGGTGGCTCGCTCAGGGATTACTTCTGCACATGCTGTGGGTGGTGACCGTGGGGAGCAGACTCTTTACTTTCTTCATTCCTGAAGGGCAGAGCTGCTCCCAAGCCCCTGGAGGTGAACGAAGCCGTGCCATGGTCCATGGATAAGCCACTCTGTGTCTTCAGAGGGAAATTTTATTGGAGGTCTTGCAGATGGGTGGTTCTATGCAAGGGAGCCCGGCTCCCCACAACCTTGAATCCATGTCTAGTGTGGCTGGTTGGTGGGAGGAAGAAGAGGAAGGCTCCTTGGCATTCCTGAGGAAAAGCACCTCCCTGGCTCCTCCTGGGTGGCTCTGCTTGCCCGCTCTATGGGGAGAAGACGTCCTCCCCCTCCCCACCCCTCTGTCCCAGTAGCTGCCCTCTCCTCCCAGGCTGCCTGCCTGGCCTGTCTCAGCCAAGGGAGGTGCACAGGGGACTCTTGCACATCATTGGTCTGAGAAGGCCTCCATGCCCTTAAAGAGAAGGTGGATTTTCTGCTGAGCCACCCGAGAAGCCCTTTTATACCTCCTTCCTCAGCCAGCTGCCTGCAGCTCGCCAGTCCGTCCTGTCCAGCCAGCGGCACTCTCTGATTTTCTCCTCCAGACTTGGGTGAGCCATTTTGCATGTCTCTGAATGGCCCGGCTTGCACTTTGGGGGTGATGGGGGAGCAGACTCACTCACCTGAGGTTTAGGGAGATAAATACCAGGCTGGGGTGACCTGCTGGGAGAAACAGGGGTGCTAACCAAACCTTCTCCACCCTTTGCCTGTTGGAAAGGGTCTGTGCATCGGAAAGCGTCCCTCTGTCTTTTCCAGTGACCTTCTTTCTGGATTCATGCCTTCCCCTCCCTTGCTTGGTTCTGCTCCCTGCTTTGGGTGGCAAGGGCAGGCAGAGCTGCAGGAAAAGCCACCGCCGACCTCCCCAGGACCATGAGATGTGGGATCCTCGCATTAACTCAGCGATGCTCCCTCCTTCCACCCCTTCCTCCAGCTCCCAAAGGAGCCTTCCTCCCCTAAACACCCTCAGGCAGGGACCAACATCCAAATTTACTGTGTCCTCCCCCAGAATAGGTGATTTAAAGCCCATGTTGCAGGCAGCAAGCTGCAGCTTGGCCACGTCCCCTCGGCATCGCCGTATGTGAGTAAAAATAGCCGGCGTTCCTCGGCCACCCCGGTCCCTCAGCTGCAGCCCAACCACCTGCGGTGGCTTTTCCTTCGCCCCGACCTCCCCGAGTCACGGGGCTGGCACCGGGGACAGGCTGCTGCCCGAGGAGACAGCTGCAGCTCCTTCTGCAGCTCCCTGGCCATTTTTAGAAGCACTTCCCCCCCTCCTCCCAAAAGTAATGTGATGGGCCTGCACATTTTCCAGGATAAAGTTTCCTTCGAGCTGTGCCTCCTGCCCTGGGTATGAGCCCCCTGTTAACGCTTCACCCCCCAACAGAGCCTCCCAGGGCTGTGTTTTGGGGGCTTGGCTGCTCTGCAAAGGACAAGCTTAGTTTGGCCTCGACAGACACTCCTGCACCCTTCCTTTAGGAGAGACAAGCAGGAGCTACTGCTCTGCTAGAAAAGTAAAATTCTATTTATGGGGAAATAATCGACAGCAAAACTAAGGTGCTCTTCCATTCCTTCCTTACTATGTTGTGTTGTACCTGGGAAATTTCCACAGGAACACAAGGAATTGTCCAGGGAAGCTCTTTGTGCCTTTACCAACTCAACACCAACCTCCAACCCTGTCCTATGTCATCTATCTGAGGTGGTTGCACCAGGCTCCCCTGCCCCACGCAGAGGGTTCTTGTACTGGCAGCAGCATCCTCTGAAGTCCTTCCTTGTCACCTGGGTCACTGACAACCCTCCCCAGGCTTTGGGGTACTTGTTCATGAAGTGGGGCGAGACTGCTTGGCAAAGTGAGGCAGTAAACTGAAATACCTTCCTCTTCTTCTTCCTTTTTTGTATAAAATGATTTCCTGGGGGTCAAACAAGAGACACCTGCAGGAATTCATCACAAAACTCTTTTTCTGGCCCATTGGTCCAGTCCAGAATTCCCCCTGATGCTGGGGTTTGTGTGGCTGTAAGTAGATGTCTGTTTGGCTCTTGTCCACAAACTTCAGCCTAGTTCCCTATATGATGAAAATTTGGAGAAGTTGGGAAATAAGGGCAAACCTGTTCCTCTTTTTATTTTTTTCTAGAGGAATCTTATTTTGGTTTTAAGCCTAAGGAAGTGACCACCAGCTTGAATAATTTTGAACCTTTTTTCTTGGTTTTTGTTGCAGGCTCCCAAGCACCTAAACCAAGATGTCTGAGTAAGTTCCCATTTTTCTGTCTCTAATATGTTGTTGGCATTTAAAGACTTCTGTTCATCTGCCAACTTTTTGTGCTTGTCAAGATTCCTCTGCTTGTTCCCAACACGGATGTTAACTAACTGCCTTTCTCTCCTCTTTCCCCTTTCTCTTCCTTCCCATCCTTGCCCATCTGCTCCTGCTGAACAGTGATGAGGTAAGTGATGCTGGGGCTTTTCCTCTAGTGATGCTCATGGGTTCACCATCCCTCCTAGCAAAGGGAGCTGCTGGGTGTGGGGGAGGAAGAGGTTCATGGCAGGGTTTTGTTGCTGGTTCTGCCTACTAATGATGGAACAGAGACAAAAAAATCCCTATGGATGGCTTTTTCTGCCTCCTGGTTTGGAGTTAGATGGGGTTTTTCCCTCCTTTCCTGCTTCTTCAACCAGCCACGAGATGGTGCTGGAAGGGCAGTGGTCCAGAGATGCTGTTCCTCCATCACCCAGCCCTTGGCCTTAGCATCCTCTCCTCCTTCCCCCCACCCAGCCCCTCAGTTTCTGCCCAGATCGCTTCTCACAGGCCATCCAGGGAGACCTGGATCCAGCGAAGCATGAGCAGGGTGGAGCTTGCATCCTTAGCAAGTTCTCCCCAGGTTCTAGCAGAGCTGGAGTGGGGCTGTGCTCAAAGGCTGGGGGTGGCTGAGGAAACGGGAAGGTGTGGGAGGGTTGTGTGTGGCTTTGTCACTCCATCTCCTCTTAGCAAGTTGTTTCCTCCTTCATCTCCTCTTCCCCATATGTCTGAAACACCACAAGCTCAGCTTATCCTCACTGAGAGGAAAGAGGGACACATGGAAACTCCACAATATGATGCCCAACAGGTGCTTTTATTCCTCATCAAACCCCAGAAAAGGCTCTGAGGGAGCTCATTGCTGAGGTACCAGTTTCCAGATGGAGAATAAGCCCTGGGCTAACAGTGCTCAAGGGATCTGCTCTGTGGTGGCCCATGCCCATGAGTGAAACCCTGCTGGTTAATGGTGCACTCACGTCTGAGCTGGGTGCCTCTTCTCTGCAGAGCCCTCCAGCACTGTCAGAAGGGCCTGAGCACTATTTGCATATGCAAAATATGTCATATTTTCTTACATTCTGCTCTGCAGATCCTTATCCACTTCCTCCTCTATACAACACAGACTCACACCCAAATTGTGCTTTCTCCTCCCCCACCATGGTGTATGAGATGTCAGGGTGCATTTCCTCTGCACCAGCCACAGTCAACCTTGTTCGGTCTTCTGGGCAAAATGGTGAGGGAATGGATGCGATGCAGTAGGACAGCGAAATCATGGCTTCTCTTTTAAAGAGAAGACCTGTTGTTGCTCTTCCAGCACATCACAGGTACAGGAAGGCAGGTCTGGGCTTCCAGGCTCCCCAAATAATTTCTCACCTGGCATTCCAGGGAAGAGGGAGTTGGTTTGCACCTTGTAGCTGTGGCCTTGTGGTCTTCCATCTCTCCATCTCTAAGGAAACCCCTCCAGTCTTTCGAGCTCCTTCATGTGTTCACCTGCCTGGTTGTCCTTCTCACTGGGTGTGCCTTGGGCTGCTCTTGAAAGACACCCCCCAGCTCCCAAGTGCCATGAGGTATCAGAGCTGTTAGCTTGAGTGCAAAGCAAAACACGTGTCTAAGTGAAGAGGAAACTAGAAAAAAGGCTAAAAGGCCCAAGAAGCCAAGTTTGAGGTTCTGTTTTGTTGGACTTGATGATCTTGAATGTCTCTTCCAACCCAAACAATTCTAAGTTCATCACACTCATTACCTTTTCCTGGGGCACTCGGAGGTTAGCAAAGCTGGGTTCAACAGGGAACCTCTTCTTTGAGTGACACTGGCTTGGTTTGGAGACCAACTGTGTGTCAAGCTGTCCAGCCCAGCTGGAGCCAGCTCCCTGGCAGGGCTGTGGGTCCTTGGTGGACTGTGGGGTTGCTTGGGGAAGGGGAACAGAAAGGGGAATGGGTGCTCAATAACCTGCTTTTCTCTTTTTCCTCCCACTTGCAGAAAAAGAGAAGGGCAGCCACTGCCCGCCGGCAGCACCTGAAGGTACGTGGCACTGCTGGGGCTGGGCGAGGTGTGTTCCAACCATCCCATCTCCCTCCTGGAAGAGGCCATGATGTACAACATGGGCCTCCCTCCATGACCCATTACTGATTTCCCACCAGTATCTCTTGCTCGGAGAAGCTGGTATTGATGGGGAGCTCCCCAAGCTGCCTTTCCATCAGGGCTCTCCCTCCCTCCTGACATCCCCTGCCCTCCTCCCTGGCCACCACCCCAAGCTGACCATCCTCCTGCTGCCTTCCAGAGTGCTATGCTCCAGCTTGCTGTCACAGAAATAGAAAAAGAAGCAGCTGCTAAAGAAGTGGAAAAGCAAAACTACCTGGCAGAGCATTGCCCTCCTCTGTCACTCCCAGGATCCATGCAGGAACTTCAGGTAAAGACTTCTCTAACCCTTTCACACAAAGGATATGGCTCCAGCAGGCAGCGTGGTGGATCTAGATGTGGAACTGACTTGAGAGGCAGCTGGGGTCTCTCTGCAAAAAAAAAAAGGTCTGGCTGGCAGGAAAGCTGCGTTTCTAATGACGTGTTGAAGCAGCATTTGTGTGAAGCCAGTAGCATAGACTCATAGACTGGTTTGGGTTGGAAGGGACCTTTAAAGGTCATCTAGTTCAACCCCCTGCAGTGAGCCAGGACATCTTTAACTAGATCAGGTTGCTCAGAGCCCCATTCAACATGACCTTGGAGACCAGGAGCTGGCCTGCAAGCCACCCTTCACCACCTAGTCTTGATCCCATCTGGTCTTCTTGGACTGAGGTCTTTCAGAACCAGAGCAGCCAGGAGAGAGGAATCATGTGTGTGAATCTTATCTGTAAACATCCCTCTCTGCTTTTCCTCCCAGGAGCTGTGCAAAAAGCTTCATGCCAAGATAGAATCAGTGGATGAGGAAAGGTATGACACAGAAGTGAAGCTGCAGAAGACCAACAAGGAGGTGGGTTTCTCCCGGAGCCATTCTTCAGGAGAGTCTCCAGCCCATCCTTTGTGTCTCCTTGTGCAGCTTGGGTCAATCTCACACAACCTACTCTCTCTTCCCCCCCTCATTTCATCCCTCTGCAGCTGGAAGACTTGAGCCAGAAGCTCTTTGACCTGCGGGGCAAGTTCAAGAGGCCACCTCTGCGCAGGGTGCGCATGTCGGCCGATGCCATGCTGAGGGCTCTGCTGGGCTCCAAGCACAAGGTCTGCATGGACCTCCGAGCCAACCTGAAGCAAGTCAAGAAGGAGGACACCGAGAAGGTACTTCTTCCCTCAGCCCTGTGCCCGTGTAGAAGTTGGACCTCATGGTTGTGGTTCACATCTCCCCATGTGATAGACAGGGTTGAGTGTGAGCCTTTCTCCGTAACGTTCTTCCTGCTCAAAATTTCCTCCTCTGGCACCCACGATGTTGAAAAAGGAGGGTGCAGCCCAAAAAGATGTATAGCATGGGTGGAATTGGGTTCTGCCAGCTGACAGGGGGGTTTTCAAGGGTGGACAGGTGAAGGGCCCTGCCCAGGTGGGTTCTCACCCTGGGGGGCACCGCTCACACCCCCCTACCCATCCCTCCTGCAGGAGAAGGATCTTCGTGATGTTGGTGACTGGAGGAAGAACATTGAGGAGAAGTCTGGCATGGAGGGCAGGAAGAAGATGTTCGAGGCTGGCGAGTCCTAAGCACCTGCCTCTCCACACCCGTCCTCTGCCCCCTCCTCTCCCTGCAACCCCTCCCGGGCTCAGGGGCACCCTCTGGGTGCCCTTTTCTCTCTGATGTTGGCAAGAGCTGCGTCCTGGCAGCAGCGGTGTAAATAAAGCTTTGGCCGGAGAGGCGGGTGTTGCCTGCCTGGGGGGCCAGACCTTCACCCATGCCATGGTGCCAGCAGGGTCTGCCCCTGCCATGGGGGATGGGGAGGCGTTGGCAGGGGCTGTGCTGTGGGGATGGGGACCTCTCTGCTGTTGGTTGGTGCCACTTTGAAGCTGGGGATGCTCACACCCTCCTTGCAGGGAGGAAAGGGTGAGGTCGTGCCACTGTGCTCTGCTGGCATCCTCCTGCCAGGCTGTACCACTGGCCCCTGGCCATGTCCTTCACCAGTGTCAAAGAAGGAGTCTAAGCCCGGGGAGGTGTTGCAGAACCTCCACCCGTGGTGACAACCACAGGAAGCGGTGGGGAAGGAGCAGAGCTGAGAAGGGAAGTGAGGAGTGATGGCTGCAGACCCTTCAGCTCCTGTGGGCGTTGAGAGATGTGAAGTCAGGACAACTTCAGCAGCTTCTTGGAACCAATGCACCGTAGGGTGCTGTGGTTTAGAGATGCTGGCTGTCCCCAGAGCAGCACGGGCAGCTGGGGGAGCATGGGTCACTCTCCCTGCCATGGTGGAGATATCTATGCCCTTAGCTTTCCCTTTGGCTTAGCCCAGCACTTCTCCATTCTGAGCTCTGCTGGCAGAGGCAAAACCTTAAAATAGTTCCAGTGGTTTCAAAAAAAAACAACCCAAAAACAAAACAAGACACCCAAATTTGCCTTCCCTCTGCTCTTCTCCCATCCCCCTGAGCCCTCAGCCCATGAGGTTTCCGGCCCAGCTCACTTCTGCTGAGCAGAGGAAAAGCGAAACGCGGCGGCACCATCACACCCGGGCTCCTGCGGGGCCACCACTGGCTGGGGAGAAGATGTCAGACTCTGAGGGGTGCCAGGAGGGAGCAGAAGGCGTCAACCAAGTGGGAGAGGAACCCCTTGAGGAGAGCGAGAGGTGAGACCCCAACACCATGGCTGCCTTCCAGTCCTGGGGAGGCTTTGGAAAGTCGGGGGGTGACGGTGAGAAAGGAGGATGCGCAGCCAAAATGATGATGATTCACGGGGCTGAAATGGAGCAGATGCTCTGGCAGGGTTTTGACGAGCTCCTCCAACCAGAGGGAGACTCAGACTAAGGGTCTCATCTTTGAAGGTCAAGAGAGGGGGCTGATGAGGTGGGGAACTGCAGCCCCAGCAAGCAGGCAAGCTCAGCAAGGGCTCTGGCAACCTGGACCTGCTCCACAGCTGAAATCAGCCCCAAGACCAGAGGGTGGAGATCAACTGCCTCCTTTCCTTGCAGCAATCGCTGGGCACACCTGATTTCTTGCTGTGTCCTTAACCTGGCAGTGATTTGGGCTGGTTGCTCTATGGTCACACATCTCCCTGTGCCTCCTCTCTGCTTTGCTGCTCTGTCAGCAGAGATTAAATTTGAGGTCTGCTCAACACAGACAGCTTTCCATAGGGGGGTTAAAAGCAGACAGATGTGTACCAGAGACCACATCTGTCCGTGGTGGAGGCAGAGAGAAGCTCAGCTGAGGTGTATCACCCAGGAGTGCTCAGACTTGGGCTGGATTCAGGCTGAGCACCCAAGGAGCTTGGGGGGTTGCCTGATTTTTCTCCTCCAGCTTCAAAGCTCACATTAGCATTTCTCCCCAAGGCTTCTGAGAGCCAGCACGGCTCATGTTGGGAGCAAACAACCCCCTGAGTGACAGTGAGAGGAGAAAGGTGTGTCATCTCCTGTCACTGAGGGTTGCAGTAATGCCTGACACCTGACAGCAATTAGCTGTGGCTGAAGACTTGACTGGAAGCTTCAAAAGGTGCTGGGAGGCTCCCTGTGTGACTCTCTGCTGAAACAAAGGGCTGCTGGGGGAGCACAGGGGGTTCTTCATGTGATTCCCATCATCAGCCTCTGCTGCAGGCTCAGCTCACCTTGAAGGAGCAAGGAGCAGAGCTGGAGGTGGCCCAAGGAGTTGGAGCTTTCTCACTCCACCTCTTGCTGCAGCAGGTGCAGGTATGTCCCAGGGCCAGCAATGGGGACTGATGGTGATGCTGGGTCAGCTCCTTCCCTTCTCTGCTCCCTGATGGAGTTTCAGCTGCTTGGAGGGCCCTGTTCTGTAGCACTCCAGCTCTTATGGGGTCTGTTCTGTGGGACATGTTGAAGGAGGGTGTTTGTGTGTCCTGATGGCAAGGTGGCACCTTCCTTCCTCCCTCGCTGTGTTTGAGAATTTTAATGAACTATGGAACCTGAGGGCAAAAGTAGCAAGCAAAAATAACTTCCTTTTTGTTTTTGAAATATGGAGAATTACTTTCCCTCTCAATTTGTGCAGTAGTTTCAAGTGCTGCTCTAAACTTCTCCTACTTTTACTTGTGCTCTTTAAAAGCTTGCTGGGTTCTGGTGATTTCCACTCCCGAAATGGAGGAAGGAAGCATTTACTTGGTGGTCGGGGTGCTCTATTCACCCTGTGGTTAGCTCAGCTCTCTGATCTCCTCTCCTTGAGGATAAAGCTCTTTTCAAGCTGCCCTCGGGATGGATGGAGTCAGGACAGGGCTTCTAAGTGAGCTGGAGGTGTGAGCAGTGAGCCTTGTGCTGGAATGGCTGGGACAGTAAATCCCCAGCTCCCTGGTGTAAATGCACACTGAGGAGAGATGAGGAGGAAAAAGATGCTGGGTTTGATTAAACAATGCATCTTCTCTATTTGACTGTGCCTGGGGTACATAGAAGAGGAACTTGCACTAGAAAATGTCCTAGAAACCCTAATTTGGACATAGCTTACCCTGCTTGCCCATATGAACAGGGACATGCTGGCAAAGTCTTGCTGATGTCGGTGTAACACCACCTAAACCAAACCGGTGTTAAGCTCTCCTCCATGAACTAGAATTCACAGAACCACAGCATGGTGGGGGTTGGAAGGGACCTCTGGAGATCATCTTGTCCAACTCCCTTGCTTTAGCAGGATCTCCAGAGCAGGGTGCCCAGGATTGTGTCCAGGTGGGTTTGGAATCTCTCCAGAGGAGACTCCACAACCTCTCTGGGCACACTCATGGCAAGGAAGTTTCTCCTCATGTTCAGATGGAACCTCCTGGGTTCCATTTGGTGCCCGTTGCCCCTTGTTCTGTTGCTGGGTACCACAGAAAAGAGCCTGTACCCTGCCCTTTAGATATTGATAAGCAGTGATAAGATCTCCTCTCAGTCTTCTCTTGTCTAGGTTAGACCTAGAAATGTTATATAGGAAACTGCTGTGGTGTGAGCCTGATGTGAAGCCTTCCCAAAAGTAGCTGGAGGCTCTGGGGTGGGAGCTACTTGGGTTGTCCTGCCCTGATGGGACAACATGGTGCAGGATGAAGGAACCCACCTTCCTGCCTTGCTGGGGGGAGCCCAAGGTGCAGGGGAAGCCTGCCTTACACTAGGGCTAGATAACCCAGCATGTATCAGGTCTGTTACTCAGAGCACTCCCCATAAAGCTCTGAAGGCTTCAGGTAGCCCCTGACCTTAGTTGCTACCCCCATGGCTGTGCACATCTCTACAGCTTGGTAGATTCCTCTTGTCTACGAGGTCTGAGATGAGAGATTGGTTTCTCCCAAACTCCTGGGCCTCCCTCCTGGGGCTTCCCAGCTCATGGTTAGGCAGGGAACCCTTGGCAGCCCATGTATGGTCACTGCCTGGGGAGAGGTTCTGCTGCCTTCACAAGCCCCAAGCTTTTCTTTGCCATGTCTATTCCCAGCTGTCTTGAATTCTCCAGATCCTCAGAAGAGTCTCGAGGGTCCTTGCTGGGCTATGTGCTGTTGCTAAGTATACCCATGGTTGGAAGGAGGTTGTCTGGGAAAACTGATACGTGAGGAGTCTTTGGATCCCTCAGCACATTGGATTCCTCAGGGGATGGATGGAGGGGTGGCTGATCCCTCCTCAGGAGTAACTGGGCACAGTCTGACCCAGCTGGGCTTGTTAAAGTGGAAAAATAGCAGGGAAATGCCCAGGGGAGGGCCAGATGGATAATTTAATGAAGCTGGGCAATACTTCAGTGTTTCCAAGTTGGATAGAGGTGCTCTGGCAGTGGCATTGAAGAAGTGCCTCTAATTATAGGGAGGTATCAGGTGCCTTCACTGCCCCTTTCTCCTTGCAAAAAGAAACCAAAAAAAAGCCTGGCTTGCCTTGCCTCTGAGCTTATCCTGCAATGGAAAGCCCTGAGTTTGGAGGGGAGGGTGTTAAAGCAGGGGATTGCCCAGCAGCCTTTACTTGAATTTCACTTTTAGAACCACAGAAGGGTCTCAGCTGGCTGTTGTAAAGCTCTTGGGGTGAAGCCTGGCTCTGAAGCTCCTGGGAATCCCCTGTTCCTGGGTTTTGGAGAGACCTGGTTGTGGTGAAGGCTGGGCTGGGCTGGCTGTCCTGGGGACCATCCTGGGGTCTGCGAGGAGGAGGTTTTGCCAGACCAGCATTGCTGAGGTGGGGTGAAAAAGCACTTCTGCTGGCTGAGGTGGTGCTGGGACCCCTGCTCCTTAGAGGAAGGGGGGCAGTGGCCCAGCCTGCACCCGCAGGGCACCCAACCCCTCTGGCTGTGGGTGCCCAGGCATCTCCTGGCTGCATCCCACGAGGGGGCGAGCTCTGCTTGGCTGGGTTTGTCCAACAGCACCAAGTCTGCGGCAGGGAGGGAAGTGGAGATGTCCAGGCAGAGTCTGATAGGACTGCCCTGTGGTTATGCTGATCTCCTACTGCACCAGGGCAAAGGAGACAGGTTCTCTCTACTGCAAGGCCAGGTAGATGCAGTTGAGATGTTTAGGAAGGGGAAGAGATGCCCTAACTGTAAGACTTGCCCATCGTGGTTTGGGTACCCAGAAGAGGTGGTTTCCTATTGGACCAGATGTTTTAGGTAACCCAAAGCACCCTCAGTGTCACTTGTCACCTGTGTTTAGGCACCTGAATTGCTCCCTGGTTTCCCAATATCACCCAGGCAGCACAGGCACCACTGAGGTTTGAGTTGAGCTCTCCTGAGGCTTGGCCAGATCATCTCCTCAGCCTGGGTGCTCCACAGAGATGAATGGGTTAACCAGCCCTGCTTGGAGCCTGGGTGTGTTTTCCTTGCCAGTGCATCCATCCTAACACACACCAGATGTGTGAGGCAGCCGCCAGAGTGTCTTAATCCCAGGTTTCTTCACTCGGGGTTGTCTTTCTCAGGGGCAGGTCTGCAGCAGCTTTCTAGGGGCTCTCCCAGTGCTCCTGGGATGCCTGAGCAGCTCCCACCCTCTGCAGCAGGATTTGCAGCAAGGCAGGATGAAAAAGCCCCTGTTATCTAGCTTTAAACAAGCTGCTGCTGGGGCTGGCAGCAGAGCTGATGCTGGTAGCTCCATCTTCAGTCCTATGGGGTGAGTGTTAAACCCAGGAGCTACTGGGGTTCACCTTAGCTGGAAGAAGCAGTGGTGGTTCCTATCAGGCTGGTGTGCCTGATAACAGTCCAGGGAATCTGTGGGTAAAGAGGAAAACACATGAGCAAAGCCAGCCAGATTTATTAATGACTGGAGATGTCAGTTGGGGGCCTTCTGTTATTAGCTTGATGGGTGATTTGCAGCCAATGGTCTAGAAACTTGGAGCTGCCTGGGAGAAATTGGCCTGAGATATGCAAGACTTCAGTTATTTGGAGCTCAGTTTATTTGGATTTCATAGGATCACATAGAATGGTTCAGGTTGGGAGAGACCTTAAAGATCATCTAGTTCCAACCCCCCTGCCACAGCAGGGACACCTCCCACCAGACCAGGTTGTTCAAGGCCCCATCCAACCCAGTCTTGAACACATCTAGTAGATGGAGCATCCACAACGTCCCCGGGCAACCTGTGTCAGTGTCTCACCACCCTTACAGTGAAGAACTTCTTCCTTACATCTAATATACCTCTACCCTCTCCCAGTTTGAAGCCATTACCCCTCATCCTATCACTACAAGCCCTTGTAAAAAGTCCCTCCCCAACTTTCTTGTAGCCTCCTTTAGATACTGAAAGTTCTCCCCAGAGTTTTCTCTTCTCCAGGCTGAACATCCCCAAATTTCTCAGCCTAGCCTCACAGGAGATGGGATCCAGCCCTTGGACCATCTCTGAGCCATCCTCTGGACCCTTTCTCTTTCTATTGCACAGATTTGTAGGTTCAAATGCTTTTCCTTGTGTACATCAGCACCATCCCACTGTCTGCTGTAAAGCTGGGCCAGTTTTTGCATCAGCTGGAGACCTTTGGTTCTTTTCCTTACATGCTCATCTGGCAAAGGGATCCTTTGCCAGGGATTAATTCTGCCTCCCCAAGAGCCTCCCTCCAGCTCTAGGTGTCTGTTGCTGCAGCTCAACAGACAGTATGTGCAATGCCTTTGCCAGGCAGGTTGGAAAATATGATCTCCTCTCATGGTCTTGTCCATGCATGTGCTTTTCTGCTGCAAAAGCAGTTTTCTTTCCAGTGAGAGCTTGCTCCAGAGCCATTAGCATTGACAAGCCCTGAACTATTGACAGATCCCAAACAGTCACAACTGCCAGCCCTTTGGGAGGGGCAAAGTTCTCCCCCAGTAAAGTTGATGACAATAATTACTTCTTAAAATAAGTGCCTCCTTGCAGTTGTCACTTAGTGTCACATAACAGGAGCTGACCACAGTGTGTCTGAGCTGAGCTGCCTTCAAGGACAGAATAACATCATGGAACCATGAAATGGTTTGGGTTGGAGGGGAACTTTAGAGGTCATCTAGTCCAAGCCCTGCACTGAGCAGGGACATCTTCAACTAGAGCAGGTTGCGCAGAGCCTTGTCCAACCTCACCTGCAATGGTTCAAGGGATGGGGCATCGACCACCTCTCTGGGCAACCTGGGCCAGGGTCTCACCACTAATAAGTACCTATATAAGCTTCTATCAAGCTGAAGCTGTATTTCACTTCTTGAGAGCTCTGCTGGTCAGCTGGACATGGCTTGGGCATGGGCTGGGCTCACACAGCAGCACTGTCCTACAAGTCTATCAAGAAAAAGTGATGCTTGGCTTTGGGTGATGCTCAAACACATCACACAGATGCCACCTGGTAAAAGGAGGTGGTGCCTCTCTAACAGGTTGTGCCCCTCTTATGCCACAGATGGGAGATGTCTGAAGGTGTTTTCAGCTGTCCTTCTAATCCACCTCACCAAAGGAAAGGCCATGCCCTCTATTTTAAGTGGAAAGTCATTTGGCAGCTTTTTGATGCTGTAAGCAGGCCTGTTATAGACATTTCCTACAGTATCTGCTGGTGGAGGGATAACCTCTTGGCAGCAGTTGCCTGTGGCTTACTCATCCTGGCTGGAGTCCTTTGTCCTGCTTCTTGGCCCTGTGGTGGGGAGACATCCCAAAGAGATGGAGCTGGTCTCCTCTGGGCCAGCAGCTCTCCTCTTGTCCTATAGTGACCCTCCTGCGTGGGCTGGAGTGTCTTATCTGCAGCCATTGTTTTGTCTTCCTGTCTCTTTCCCAATGGCTTTGTTGGTTCAGCCTCACGTATAGATATGGCACATGCTGCAGTGACCACACTGGGGATGTGCTGGGTCAGCTGCACCCCTCCAGGGCTTGTCTGAGTCACTTGGCCTTGGCCCTGCTCTGCAAAGCCCAGGTGGGAGCTCAGCACAGCAGTTCAGGTGGTATCTCTCCCTGTTTGCTCATCGTAGCATGACAGGAGCTCTGATCTCCTTTAACTGGGCTGGGCTGCCCAGTTAATGCTCACACCACCTCTCTTTGTTTCCCTTTGCTAAATTCAACTTCCAGATGTTCCTTCTGGTTTCTTCTCTCTCCATCCCCTTGTCCTTTGTCCTTGTTTGTATCACCCGTGGAGCAAAAGCATCTTCTCTTGCAAGGCTCATAAGCTTGTGTCTTCCCTTCTCGCTGGGAGATGAAGCAAACTCTTGGGATTTTAGGTTTATGGGTGTACCCATGGAGAGGATCCCCCCCCTCATTCTATATGAGGGTGATGGGTGGCAGAGGGGTAGAGCAAGAGGGATGCTCCTTCTAGACCTGGCTTCCTCTCCCTCTCATTTCTACCTCTTTGGATGTCGCTGGAAGAAAGTCATCACTGATCCCAAGCCAAGTACTTCAGACATGGTGTTTATCAAATCTTTGGACCCAGCCCACAATTATACGTGTTCTTCACAGTGCTACGCTGACCACATTGGCCAGGCAAGAGCTCTGAGCCAAGACAGCTCCTGTCTACAGCACCCCCTCCATGAACAGCCATGGGGTGACATGTTGGCTTGGGAATGTCCCCTCCTGATTCACTGCCAGGGCAGAGGAAGGCTGGGACTGGCCTCCCTCCCCTGCACCCTGAGCTAACTGCACAGATGAGGTGTCCTGCCCCCCTGACAGAACACAGCTGGAGACTGTCATGAGCTGCTCTGGTGTGAAGGAGACAATGTGCCACTTCTGGCTGCTGGACACCCAGTTTCCTTGGGATTATCTCTGGCTGCCTGTTCTGGCCTCTGTATTTGGCTGCCCAGAAGTGAGAGCTGACAAGTCAGCTGGACTGAGCTAGCTGGGAATTGGGGCTGAAGGTGAGATGGGCAAACCCTGCCCATCAGGTTAACGTGTAACCCACACCATCTACAGAGCTGACGGACCAACTGGTGTGTCCCTTCCACTGAGCTGGGGCTCCCAGTGCTGATGTCTGCCAGGCTGGTTTCAAAGCAGGGGTTGCTTCAAAGCAGGCTGGGGAGGTGTTGGGGTGGGGAGAGAGTTTGGGGTGGCAGAAGGAAGGTTGCATCACTTCAAAGGCAAAGCAGAGAGACCCCATCTACTTCATCATCCTGCTGATGGGAGTGCAGGGTCTGGCTGAGACAAGGCTGCTTAGTCCTTACTGAAGCAGTGAGGTGGTTTCTGAGAACATCTTCTCTGGGTGACATCCCACCATTGAGATGTAGGCACAGACCTCTGCAAACCATGCTGGCAGCTGAGGGCACCTACAAAGGACTCACCCTCAAGGTGACTGTACATTGGGGTGTACACTGACAGTGCTTTGCACCCCAGCACTGTTGGAGAACATGGCTTGGGCTGCATTTCTTTGCTAGCAGGACTACAGTCTTTTTAATTTGTTTTTTGGTTTTTTTTCCTAGACCATGTGTGAGCCTCCAACTGATTTTGCAACTAGTCCTGCATAGCAGAGCAATGGTGTAATTAACAGGAACTGGTGTGGCTCTATCTCTCTGGGACTCCCCCCCTCCTCCCCACTGCCATGGAGACAGACTCCCTCCCTCCCAGTATCTCCCCTTCTCTGCTTCCCCTGCTGCTGGGAAGAGCTCTGGGAAGCTCTCGGGTGCCCTGTAGGGTGTCTCTGGGTGCTCCAGGGATCCCTGCTCCTGTGGTGGGGTGTGGTTCTGCTGCAGAGGTTTATGGTGGTTCTCCAAGCTTGAACTGTGCCAAAAAAACAACAGATGAACTAATTCTTTGTTTTTCTTCCTGTGTCCACTGTACTCCTACCCGCTTCCTGGTGGGACCAGGAGGTTTGTTTCCATGAAAGGATAACAGCTGTGGGACTGATGCTGACCTTACTGTTCTTGGATACGTGGTATGGCTCAGCTGATGCATCTGGGCTTGGCAGCAAGCGAGGGAGGAGCGGGGACAGAAGGTGGCTCTGGTCTGTGGGGTGATGGTGTGGGATTTCTCCTTCATCACTCATTCCCCGTGGTTCTTTAGGCCCAGCCTTTGTGCTTCTGAATATTGGGTTTAAATGCTCCCTGCCCTGTGGACAGAGAGCATGACTGTCCATGTGGCACTTAGTGCACAGTTCCCTCCCTTCTTGCAACCCCAAGTTTAGAGTCTTGCTCTGCTCTTCTCTCCCTGTGGTCCTGTAGGACACTGCTGATGCTGGAGGAAGGATGAGCTTTCTTGGCATATCTGATGTCTTTATCCAAGATGGAAGCCAAGGAGGAGAGTAGAAAACCTTCACCAGAGGTTGAGTAGCACAGTCACTTTGTGAGGGCAAGAGGATTTTCCAGGTGGAGTTCAGTAGGAATTTCCTTCCCCAGGAGCAATGTAGAGCTCAGCCTGCTGTGATGTAGGGACCTCTTTCCTCACTGGTGCTTACAAACGAGCTTAGCACCTTAGACCAGCGAGAGCTAATGTCATGACCTCTCTCTGGTCCTGGATTTCATCATCCAAGGCATGGTTTTTGTCAGCCCTGTTCACTGGAGGCCCCATCTCTGAGAGGCCGATAGTCCTGGGCTTGAGGTGGAAACCTGCCAAGTGCTTGGAAGATGAGGAGCTCACGTTGGCATCTTCCAGGAGACAAACCTGGGCGTGGAGGAATCAACAAGGAGAACCCTCTGCCTGTTTGCATGGAGGATCTCATCTCTTCCCCTCCCCATCACCCCTTGCCCTCCCCACACCCACCAAGCTCCTGCCTTCTCCTGGTCAGGACTGCATTCCTCCCTGCCCCTCCTCAGCTCCCTGTGGATTGCTCGGCATCTCTGCCTGAAATAAGAGCACTGCTGGGATTTCACCCACCCCCCAGTTGTTGCTGGCCCATGGCTCCTACCTACGTCTCTGTCTGACAGGGCTCCTCCAACTTGCATCCCTGGCTTGGATCATGGGAGTTGCTGGCAGGTTTGGGCTGATTCTCTCCATAAAGATCCCCCTGTGGGTATATACTTCATGTGGGCAACTGTGGTGAAGTCAACAGGAGCGTTCACATGCTTAAACCTAATTACTCCTGTAAGTACTTGCAGGGCTGGGGCAGGCTCTTTTTCAGCAACAGAGACCTTTTGTGGTCGATCTCTTGCATCTTCTCACCAAATTTAGAAAGAAAAGAATGCAGTGTGACAGCATCTGAGCAGCCTCAAGAGTGAGGGCAGCACTGGTGACTGTGCTTGGTGGTTTTTTACTGTTCCTGATCACTTAGGGGATGCTTAGTAAATACCTGCAGAAAAAAAAAACCCAGAGAATTGTTTAAGTTGGAAGAGACCTTTAAGATCCAACCACCTTTCAGGGAGTGGAGAGTGGGAAGGTCTCCCCTGAGCCTCCTCTTCTCCAAGCTGAACAGCCCCAGGTCCCTCAGCTGCTCCTCACAAGACTTGTGCTCTAGACTGTTTTGAAATGAAGAGATGGTGGGAAGGGGGCAGGGACTTCCTTCTGAGCTGGCTTTAATGAACTTCCTTTTTATTGAGATTTCTGGGTGTATTTCACGGGCAACTTCCCCATTTCAGCTTACCAGATGGCAGGAGACACTTTCTGCAGAAGTGATTGGAAGGAAATGTGTAAATGAGATGAGAGGCACTGAAAACAGAAGGAAGGTGAGGGTCTAAGCAGGGTGGTCCCATCATAACTGCTCCCATCTTGGAGAAAGCCAAAGGAATATTCCCACCTACCATAGGAGAACACGGGCAGGCTGTGCCATGAGCACCATGACATGCAAGTATGAGGTAGGGCTGGAACTTGCTAGGTACAAGTCCAGGCACCTGTTGGCTTGATATAGCAGATCTTCCCTCCAAAAAGCACATGTGGGCCAGGAGATGGAGGTTAGGGATAAAAAAGACTCTTTCTTTTTTTCCATGATGAGGTAGCATGAAGAGCAACCATCTGAGTCCCTGGCAGATGGTCATTTTGTTCTGGCAATGTGGTTAGTCCTTCATCAAACACACACTTCTTTAAACACTGATATTTGAGGAGATTACTGGAGACCAGCCAGATTTTTTTTGCTCTTGCTCAATTTGATGGTTGGGGAAACTGAGGCACAGGAGAGTCAGTTACTTTGGCGGGTGAGAGGGAGGTTTGGGAGCAGAAGTTGGGTGGGTGCTGCAGCCCAGTGGCTCCCCCCAAATCCCTGCTGCTCCCTCCATCCCTGGAGAACATTTTTCTCTGATTTGGAGTTTCTCAGCTAAAAAACCTCTTGCATTAGCCTGACTCTCAGGTCACCTCCGGGCGTTCTGGGGTGAGCCCTTCTGCTCACCTTCTGCTGGGAAGGGACCAGGAGCGATTCATAACCTGCAACGTGGGTTCATGCTCGCAAGTTGCTTTGTGNTGGGGAAGGGGCGGCAGCCGGGGGGGGCTGCTCGGCCCTGGCCACCATGAGCAGCAGCGTGGTCCTCAGGAGGAACTCCAGCAAGCAGGGCCTGCAGAACCTCATCAGGTGAGGGGAGCCCACCTGCCCCCGCGGTTGGGGTGGGGGGGACACCCAGGACCCTGGTCCCGGCTGGGTGATGCCCGCCGGGATGGGGTTAGGGGGGTACCCGGCTCCCGGTTGGGTGACGCCCGGTGAGGATGCGGGTGGGGGGGCACCGGGGGGAAGAAAGGCAGCGAAGTCCGGATCGACCATCTTCGTGTCCCTTTAAACCAGCTGAATCTCTTCCCCAGCCCGGTTCTCCAGCAGACGCGATGCGTTGGGAGGAAGGGAAATAGATTCTCTCTCTCCTCCTTTCCCTTCTCTCCAAAAAGCAATATGAGAAAAGCAGATTGGAACTTACTGATGGGTTTTCCAGGAGCACCCAACTGCAGTAACTGAGCACAACTGTGCTGTGACACTCACCTGAGCCGGGTGATCCCCCACCCTGGACACCACTCGGGAGGTGTCTTTTTGTGTCCCCTGAGCGCTGAAAGCTGCTGCCTAGAAAAAGGGTTTATTTTGTGGTGGGAAATGTGTGCTGTGCATGCTGCGATGTGCTTTTCCAATTCAGAGCTCTAGACAGGGTCTGGTCCTCCCAGGGCCACCAGCTGACATCTCTCTTTCCATGTAATTCAGCTCAGTGGAGCTTTGAACCTTTTTCTCAGAGCGGACCTGCCGGGGCAGGGAGGTGGATGGTGCAGTTGGGTTTATTCCCATTTGCCAGCTGGGGCTAAGCTGGGAAGGAGGGATGGCTACATTGTCTGCTGGCACTGAGATTCCCTTCCATGTGGTCATCCCACTCTTCCCAGTGCTGCTTTCCTCCTGGTATCTCCGGGATCCTCCTCTGGCTGATGTTCGTACCATGCTGCTGGCTCTGACCGGGATGGAGAGAGGACCTCCTCTCCTCTTTGTATTTAATTGAGCAGCTGGATGGGTGAGAGGTGGAATTAGGGATTGCTGGAGTTGCCTCTTGAGCACCTCTTGGCTCTCTTGTGCTCACTGGTGCCTGCTGGTCTCCAAGTGGGAGGTGGAAGATGTCAAGGTGGGGGTTATTTGGACGTTTTGATCAGTTTGGGATTTCCCTGGTAATGCAGCCTCTAAACATCACCTCTCCAATGAGGCAGAAGCCTTGGATGGGAAACTGGCTCCTACAGCCACCCAGTCCCTCCCGCCTGCTCCCAGGGCCCGTTCTGGACCCAGGGGAGGGGGCAGAAAAGCTCCCACCAGTTGCTTGGGCCCCTGGGATGGAGAGTGGGCAGGAGGAGCTGCCTCCTCTCTGTGCGTCTCCTGTTTGGCCCGTTGTGCTCTTTCCCTGGTCTCTGTGGGACTGGAATCTCCATTACACGTCCCTGTTTCAGAACAGGGCTTGGTCAAGGGGCATGGAAACCTCTGTGGGGGTGTGCAGCAGGCAGGGATGGGCTTGGATATGGGGCCAGCTGGTACTGGGGAGGGCCGGGCAAATGAACTGGAGGGGGAATCACCTGCTCCTGGTGGCAACTTATTTACAGGGTGGCAGATGGGGGAGAGCAGAAGGAAGCACATGTGCCTCATACACAGAAAAGGGGTGTCCAAAGAGCTGTCCTCAGCACACCTAAGCCAGGGGTGTTTCCCTGACCTTTATGGTGTCCCCAAGTTCCTCCTGCTGTGGATAAAGGAACTTTTGCTGCCCCAGAGACTCATAGTGGCTTTTACCAGAGGAACTCTGGGATGACATTTGTCCTGCGTGGGGTTATTACATGTAATCTGACAGAGGTTGGGCTTTATGGCTCTATTTTCCAGTCCTGCTTACAGATGGGGTGTGAAGACGTGTGAGGGATTTCATCCATGGCTTACACCCAAACAACCCCACTAATGCTCACAGTAGTCAAGAGGAGAATAGGCAGGATCTGCTCCAGGCACAGAACAGCCTGTTTTGTGGTTGTATTTTCTCCCAGAGCAGTTTCCCTGCTAAAGCCTGGCCGTGGGGCTGGCTCTGCAAGCCCCACCACCTTGGGTGCAGGCATAAGCTCCTTCAGCCAGTGAATGGCTTGAGGCTCCTGGCTTGAAGATATATTGCTGTCAAGATTGCTGTGCTCTGCTTTTATCTGTCCCAGGGTGACCACAGGCAGAGCGATCACACCGTGTAGGTTTTAGTATCTTCTGAGGTGCCCGAGTGTGTCGGTGACCTGGAGCTCAAGGGTGAAAATGGCAGCTTGGAGCCACGATTGTGAGCACCGGGGATTTGGGGGATTTCAGTGTGATGCTGAGATTTACCTGCTGCAGGGCACTGGCAGGGTTATCCCAGGATAACCAGGGAGTCACCTTCTCTGAGCATTGCTCAGCCATGGGAGCTGCTTGCCAGGCTGTCCTACAGCTGGATTAAGGGATCCTGAGCTGAAACCAGTGTAAAAAAATTCTTGTGGCTTTTGGGTCGAAGAGCTGAGTCCCAATGCTTGTGCTTGAGACAAACACCAGCATTTCAAAGTGGCCCGTGGCTGGAGCAGGAGTGCCTGGCTGACACCATCACCTGAACATCTGTCCCAGGAGCTAAACCAGCACGAAATGGCTTTTCCAGTGACCTTGCTGCTGCACACCGTGCTGGGGGGTGGGCTGGGGAGCAGCGGGTCGTGTCGGAGGCACTGCAGGCTGAAGCGCTGAGTCAGCGCTCTGGGGAACATCCTTCACCTCTTCCCAGCCTGGAAAAATCACTGCTCCTCGCTGGCTTTGCAGAGGCACGGGCAGGAACGTGCTGCTTAGGCTGGAGGCTGGAGAGAGCCCAGGGTTACACCTTGTGACCACAGAGCACGAGTGGCTGAGTAATGATCTGGGGAAGAATGGGAATTGGGGGTTATCTACATCCCCATCTTTGCCCCATGTGCCTGGGCACAGTCTCGGGAGATCCCTGGGGAAGGATTTCTCCCTTTGTAGTCCATTAATAGTGATGATTCCTCACACGCCTGCAAGACTTGGTATTTTTTCAAGCCCTCTCCGAACATGAGCCACTTTATCTTGTTATCACCACCTCTTTTTCCTTATCCTTCTAATGAATTCCTATAAATAAGATAGGGACCCGGTGCCTGTCACGTCCATTCATTCAGCTCCTTATCTGCTCCTGCTGGAATTTTACTCTCCCTCTATTCATCGAGTGCTTCACAAAAGAATATGGCTGGTTAATTAACCTACAAATCAGGCTCTCTGTAAATCAGCTGCGCCGCGCCTCGAAACTGGATTATCTCCTCTCTTGGTCGATGCTGCTCCCATGAAGTGCTGCAGTGGCTGGTGGCTGCCACATCCCCAGAGCTGGGCTGTTGGTCTGTGATGGGGACAGGGCAGGTTTCTTGCATGCTGCTCATATGCTTCTTACCACGACACAGGAGGGGGCTCCAATGTGTGGCTGCTGCACAGGCAACAAATAAACCAGCATCTCTAATGACGTGTCTCTGCAACACCATAGAGCCTCAAGTGCAGATAATACTGTGGGGAAGGGGATGGGAAAGCTCCGGGGAAGAAAATGAGTCAGAAAATTAGATCGGGTGATAAACCTCATTATTTCCTCCGTAGGATGGGACTCGAGCTTCTTTTTCTTTTGTGGAGACATTAATATGGGAAGCCAGACTGTGCAATCTGGGCTCATGCTTGCACACTCCTGTGTTTTGGCCCAGCATAAGTGATGAGATGCTTTCCACCTCCAGCTGATGCCACCACTCATGGTCCTGGTGCCCACAATGCAGTTGTTGGCTCCTTATTTCTCCTTCCAGCACGTTACTGAGCAACGCCTTGGTGATGCTCCGAGTCCTCTGGTGTTAGGGGTAGCTCTAAAATCCCCCAAGCTCCTTGAATTGTGGTGTATGTCATGAGTGTAATCCCCCATTGGAGGGGGATCTGGAGGCTTTGCCCACCTCTGCAGGATGTCTTCCTTCCCTCCTGTGTTTCCCGGAGCTTGCCAGGATGTGGCTCAGCAGGGAAGATGCTGCTCCAGTATTTCTGTCTTGACCTCCCAAGCGCTGAGCTGGGAACAAGGAGCTCGAAGCACTTGGCTGGATGGTGCTTTGAAGGGGGAGGATTTTTTTTTTGGGGGGGTGGTTAATGCCAGGGCATGGTCTGGGCATAGCTTGTTGCCTGGGAGGTAGCTGCTGCCTGTGAGGGCTGCTGCAGCATCTCTTTACTCCACCTCCCTGGCTTGTGGGGAGGTACGGGGAGCAAGGAAATCTTGTTATGAAGAAGTGGAGCAACTCTAAAGAGACAGGGAAAATGAACATGGAGGAAGGAGCCAGTAGCAGAGCTGCTGTGTGGGGAGAGGAGGGAGGGGAGCTGGCAAGAGGACATTAGAAGGCCTTCATCAGTGCAATTCATACTTTGCAGTGCTGCTTCTGCCTTTCCTATGGTCCCTGTGGGGCTCACCACCGTGGTGCTCCCCTTTCCAAATCCTCCCTATTTTGATGTTTTTATTAGCGACCATGAGATCTCTCTGTGTCCCATCACTGGGGCTGGGGCAGAGCTGATGGGCACCTTTGCAAACTCTCCTCCATCCCCTCTGAGTACCCTATGGGTGCATTCCCAGGTTTTCCCAGCCCTGGGGCTTGTTTCTTCCTTAGCACTCCACCAACCATTGACTTTTCCCAGAAGCCAGCTGATGGGGTTGGTTTGCTTTTAGCCTGGCTTGTCTTGGACTTCTATCTGCTCCCAAGTAATGGGATATTTAGGGCCTGAGCTTGAGCCTGTGGAAATTTTGGGGAGCTGTGGTGAGCCTCTGAGCCCCTCAGGGCTGCAGCTGCAGGTTATCCTCATCCTCTGGCAGGGTGAAGGACCACCACATGTATCTGAACATGGTCCAGCTGGAAAGGGCACTCGATGGGGATGCTGAGGTCTGAGGCTCTGCAGCTGGATGGTGCATAAGAACTAATTTTCAGCTTCCAGACTCATTTTTTCCTTCTCCCACTATTTGTATGTCTTAAGTGTTTCAATGGAGAACACTCAAATGGGCACCAAGCATCAGCAGCACCATCCCTCAGCTCTGTGGTGGGCAGAGGGTACCCAGGGCTGCCAAGTGCCCCTGTCCCACGGCAAGAGGCTGGGTTGGCCATACTCTTAAGCACAGGAGTTGCTATTTTTGGGGGGAAGGATGTGTTTTTTCCCATGAAGACACGCTGCCTTAGCACAGCAGGGACCAAGGTCTTGCTGCTGACTCCTGTTCCTGTTGCAGCACAATTTGTCAGTGATGGCCATGACCAAAGAGAGCCTCAGCTCTCCCAGGGAGCAGAGCAGGGTGTTCCCACGGCCTCCCTGTTGCCTCCTGCTAGGGCTTGGGCAGCAGACTCCCTCCTGCTGTTGGGCTTGGGGTGACCACGTTGCCCCAATGGCTGCAAAATGAAGGACTCATGGCCAAGCAACAGTGCTATAAAAAGCAGAATGCCTGCTATGAACCATAGACTGGTTTGGGTTGGAAGGAACCTTTGAAGGTCATCTAGTCCAACCCTCCTAGAGAGAGTAGGGACATCTGCAACTAGAGCAGGTTGCTCAGAGCCCTGGCCAACCTCACATGGAATGGTTCTAGGGATGGGGCATCAACCACCTCTCTGGGCAACCTGGGCCAGGCTCTCACCACTCTCATAGTCAAAAATTTCTTCCTTCTATCCAGTCTAGATCTCCCTCTTTTAATTTAAAACCATCACTCTTTGCCCTATCAGGACACTCCCTGCTAAAACATCTGTCCCCATCTCTCTTACTGGCCCCTTTAAGTACTGAAAGGCCACAGTAAGGTCTCCTCAGAGCCTTTTCTTCTCTTAATATCACTCTTGATCCCACACTGAAGCAGGGGTAAGGCTATTGCTCGCCTTCCTAGGCTCAGACTTGTTTTCTCAAGAAGGATGCTGGCTGAGTGTAGCCAAGGCAGGGAGGCTATGGGGGCTTGCTTACCTCAGAGAGGAGAAAAATGCAATACCAGAGCTGGGTAAGACAGTCTGAACCTCTCTGAGAAGCCTGTTTTCTCCTCTGGAGTGCTTCTCCCATGCAAAACCAGAACCCAGACTTCCCACTCTTTGGAAAAAAATCCTATGATTTCTTGAACCTTGAGGGCTGTGAGAAAGGGCCTCGGTTTGAGGTCATTTGTAGCACCGATTTCTCACACCTACAGAATACTGGGGAGTGCTGGGAGGGCTCAAACTCCAGCCCTTTCCCCCCCCCCCCAACCCCCCCCCCTGCCAAATTCCTGGCCGGTGATGTTAATACATTACCACAGCAGCCTATCTGCGTGTAAGGACCCACGGTCCTGTGGGTGCAATCCATCATCTTGGAAGGGGTTCGTTGGGATTCTGTCTGCCGTGATTAAAACCCATAATACTGAAGGGAAGCAGTCGTTGCCATCAGCTGCCTCGTGCATTGGTGAGTGGGCTGAGCATCATCCACCACCTCTGGGAGCAGGGACCATCCTCTCTGCTTTTCTGGAGCGAGGGGCAGGAGAGGACAGACGAGGCTTGTGATGAAGGAGCAGCCCTGCCCGTGTCCCTTCTCTGAGGTCTTTGCCATTTGCCACCATGAAGATCTCTTGTCTTGCTTGTAGAAGCCATAAATGACCAGCTTGGGGCTTTCCCTGCCCATCACACCACGGTGACAGGTCAAACTTTGCAGGGAATTTAATGAAGGCTAAACCAGGCAGGGAGATTTATATGTGTGGATTCATGGCTGCACATCTGCACGTCCTTCTTTGGGCAGAAACGGGATGTGCTTTTGTGGAGAAAACTCAATGTTCATGTGAAAACCAAAGAGTTGCTTTTATTTATAAGGGGGAGGTTGGGCTCTGCTGTGGTGTGTGTGGTTTTTCTTCCATTTCTGTTTGATGAAAGTTTCAGCTGTATCATATTCTGTTCAGACATCTTGGCATGTCCTTATCACCCCGTGCGTGATGCCTTCCCCCCCCCAGCTCCAGCGGGGACAGGCTCTGGGTGGGAAGAGGCTCCATCCTGCTGTTCACATCTTGAAGGGGAGCTGTGATTTATAGAAGCAGGGAGATGTGGCCAAGACTGCGCAGCTATGGCTGGGGTGGGGAAGCTTGGTATGAGGAAAAGGCTGAGGCTGAAGCATATATGGGCATTTTTTTGGCCTCGCCCCCTTCCCCCGACCCCTGCACCCCTTCTTGCTCAAACTCTGTAGCCTGGACTCTGAACGGAGCAATGCAGCTGAGGAATTGCATGAATGTATGGGAGGGAGAGGCTCGTGCAGCATCCTGGGCTTTTGGCTGACAAGCAGATCTTTCAGAGCTAGGATAACCATCTCCCCCGAGACCAGGCTGAAAGAAACTCCAGGCTGTGACATAATCGGTTTTGATTATGTTTCTTTTCCCAGTCTCCCTGTATTGTACTGCTCTCCACACCCCATTCTTTCTCCTTGATGATATAGAGCTGAGTGCTGCAGTTGACATGCCTGAGGGATGGGATCCGTCCAGAGGGACCTGGACAGGCTGGAGAAGTAGGTTCATGTGAACCTCATGAATTTCAAGGCCAAGTGCAAGGTCCTGCACATGAGTCAGGGCAACCTCTGGTACCAGCACAGGCTGGAGAGCAGCCCTGAGGAGAAGGACTTGGGGGTGCTGGGGGTGAGAAGCTGGAGCTGAGCCGGCCCCGTGCGCTCACAGCCCAGAGCCAATGTCCTCCTGGGCTGATCCCACGTCCCTTGCTGACTTCTGGGGTGGCCTGACACCAGTTGTCCCAAATGATGTGAGCAGAGCCATTATCTGGGTATTTCAGTGTACTTGACTCAGTCACACAGATCCATTATATGCCATTTGGAAGACATTAATAAGTGATCAATTTGTTGGCGGAGGGTCAAATGGGCAAGGGATATGCTCCACCGTAGCCTTTTGAGGGTGTCCTCTTCCATTTCACGTGACAGGGTGAGCTGCACATCTCCATATCCCTGCCAATCATGTCTGGCCCCTTTTTAAATGCACTATGAAATAAAGCCTGGCAGCTCTGCTCAGCAGAGGATGAATTTGTTGATAGTCCTAGGCCATATTCTGCGCTGACATCGTGTCTGGCACTGTGACGAGGCAATGGAAACCATGGTGGATTATGTAGGAAGGGGAAAGTCCCTTGCATAGGGCTCTGGCATCACCCTTTTCCCTAACCTCAACCATTTCCAGTTCTTTTCTAGCTCCTGCAGCCTCATCTCTTGCGGGTGATACCCTCAGTGGTGGTAGATGCTGTTGCTTTCTCAGGTGATGGGGCAAAATATTCTCTGGGAAGCAGCAGCTGCCATGCCAAGGGTTGCGCATGGTTCCTCCCAAACTCTCTTCCCAAACCCTCTTCCCTGGTGAACCCTGGCTCTGCAGGGCAGCCCACCCGACAGAGACAGCGACCAAAGTCAACACTGTCCTGGCCCGATACCCCGGCGAGCTCAGGAGACAGGAATGTCCAACACACTGGTAGAGGGTTCCTGGGTTATTCTGGCACAGATCTGCAAAGCTCAAAGCCTCCGGGAGGCATTGCATTTTCCTTTCTGGAATTAGCTTTAGTGCTGAAGGTTGGGCTTGGGCCAGCAAAGCTTCCTTTGAGCTGTCGGCCGTGCAAAAGACTCCTCGAGTCTGCAGCATTTCCCTTAAACACCGCTCAGCTGGTGCCAGAAATTTCCCTTGCCTGAATGTTATAATCTCCTCAAGTGCCGGTGAGGAATTGCCCAAAGGAAACGTGACCTTTCCAGCAACGCTCCCTCGTCTGGAGCGGGCGTTTGTGGCCGGGTATCGTTCTTCTGCAGGAGAGGGTGTTTTGCAGGGCAGATGGAAATAAAATTCCTCCCTTGGCTGGGGGTCCAGAGGGAGGTGAAGTCAAGAGCTGGATCTGAAATGGGCAGCTGGCCCCAGGCAGAGCAGAAGTCTGAGCATCACAGACGCTTGGCAAGCGGTGACACCATAGCCAAAGCTGCTGAGGTGGTTTCAGCCCCTCCTTGGACCTGCAGGGTCTCCTTAGACCTGCAGGATCTCCTCACCTCCTCAGGAAGTAATAAGCCCTGTCCACAAAGGGTGTTTTGCCCCAAACCAAGACCTCCAAAAGCTGTTGGCAGAGATGTAGGGATCACATAAGAGGAATGACCTGGCCCTGCAATGAGGTCTTGCTGGAATGGGCCTTGCTGCAGCTCCTGGCTGCTGGGGCAACAAAGGGCTCACTCCACCCTCCTTCCATCCCTTCTCCTTAATGTTTGTGCAACGGGGTAAATTCCCCTTCACCTCACATGAAAATCCCTCTCTATAGGCAGGTGACTGGATGCAGGAGTGTAGCGAGCTGTAGCTCATCTTGCAGGGCTTCAAGTCTTCTCTACTTTCCATTTCCCCATCCTGTGCTGGGTGAAGTGGGGAGTCCTCAGTCCCACTGGCAGCTCTGAGCCTGCTTCTTCCCAGCACTTCCCCAGCCTGGGACCAACCTGGGAAAGTTCTTGCTGGAGGGGAAGGCAGAGGAACCCGTGGGTATCAGCCTGACCCTGAAGCACCACGTAATTACTTCTAGAAATGGGAAGGATGGTCGTGCAGTTCCACCCTGGGCTGAGCACGTTGAGTTACCGAGTGTGATTACAAGCAATTAGAGCAAACGGGAGATCACGGCCCCTTCTTAGGAAACGGAACCATTTGGAAATTAAATCTTTCCACCTTTTTGCTTTGAAAGGCAATTTAACAGCTGACCCCCTCCTCACACTCGGGCTTGTCCAAATTGAAATGGCACATTCTGTCTGCGGTCTGAAGAACCCTTGTAGCTGACCCAAACCCGAGGCCTTTGGCAAGGTTTGGTTCCTCATTGGATTCTGGTTTTTTGTCTGTTTTTCACTGAAGACAAACATTTGTGCTGCTAGGCCAGTCAGAAAGGAATCGTCCTTTTCCCTCCGCTTGTGGTGTGGCCATTGAACCCCGAATTAAACCTTGCTCCACTGCCAGCCTGTTTGAGCATGAGGGAGAGCTCAGAATCCACTAACAAACTGGTTTTAGGTGTTTGTTGGAGGGTGCTGGTGTTTCTGAACCCAGGGTGAGCGTGGGCTCAGTGGGGGCTTTATCCACAGCCCTGATTGCTGAGAGGAGCAGGCACAGAGCTCCCAGCATCGATGCTGGGTGTGTCTGACCTGCCTCCCAGCACAGTGGGGAGCAACTCGTTGGCCAGCTTGCTGGGAAAGAGATTTCCCTGCTTTTGCAGAAAAACCCTTCTCCCCAAAACGGTCGCCCCCAGCTCTTGTCCTCAGCCCGTTCGGAGGGTGCAGGGACAGAATAGCGAGCCGGTGAGGTCATGGGGAGAGAGTTAGTCACATCCAACTGGGAAAGGGAGAGGGCTGCCAACCAACGCTGCTCTCGCACCGTGCAAAGCTCGCGTGGTCCAGAGGGGACCCCCCTCTGAGCTCCCCCCGGCCAAGCTGGGGGAGTTGATGCAGTGCTGCCTCTGCAGCGGCTTCCCAAAGGGCTGGAGGAGGGGGTGAGGGAGTTAAATCAAAATTTAATTTGTTCTGGCATGAACACGGACCTTGCTCCTCGTAACTGGGACGATATGGGCGAGAGGGGGTTAAGAGCCTTTCCGAGTCGGAGACTATCTGGAGCTGTCGCACAAGGGAGGGAGATCATGGCAGAGTTTAATGAATGACTTCATTTATATATTAAAAAAAAATTAAAAAATCACACAACAACACGGTGGCTTCCTGCCAGGCCCACAGACAAGGGTTTCTATGGGAACCTGGGGGAAAACAGTAAATAGGAGTGTGGGATGGGTAGGGAAGGGAGGAGGGGAGCCCGGGCTCTGCTCTGGGTCCACTTTGTTCCCCTGGACAGCAAGGTGGCAAGGGGTGAAGAAGAGGGAGAAGGGGAAAGAGCAGCTGAATTTAAGACCCCACCCAAAATAAGGCAGGAATTCCATGGTGGTGGAGCAGTCTCTTGGCCCAGTGCTGGGATCTGCTTCATTCCCTGCTCCTGTGGGGTCAGTGGGAATGGGCGACCTGTCTCCATCCAGCTCTGCATCCCAGCTCTGCCCTCTTGGGAAGGGGGGACTTTGGGAGGGCAGGGATGTGGGATCACCCCCAGCTTCCTGCCAGGGTGGTGGTGGGACTGCTCCACAAAGAGATGCTACCAGGGCTGAGCTTCAGTGCTGCAGGGTAAAATAGGTTCCAAGTGACTCCCCACCAGAAAGGTCGACAACGTTTATATTGTAATTAAGAAAAGCCAAATTTTTTGTGAACAAAATGTCTCAATTAATTCCAATGTTTGTTTCTTTTAACTTGCCTTTGCAAGAGGGGAGGATCTGCCCTGAAACTCAGATGAAAACAGCATCTTAGTGAGGCCCTTGGTGAAGTGGGGCCCCCTCGGGTGGGTCATAGTCCAGGCTGTGAGCAAAGCCAGGCAGAGAGGTACTTCTGGGGTCAGCTGAAACCTGCCCCTTGTTCACTCAAACTGAGCTGAAACAAGCCTCAGCTAAGGCATTTTTGGTTTTTTTCATAGGATTGTTTATGGTTGAAAGAGACCCTTAAGATCATTGAGTCCAACCATTAACCCAGCACTGCTAGGTCACCACTAAACCATGTCCCTCAGCACCACATCTATGTGGTTTTTCAACCTCTCCAGGGATGGGGACTCCACCACTGCCCTGGGCAGCCTGGGCTAGGGCTTGACAACCCTTGTGGGGAAGAAATTGTTCCTCATGTCCAACCTAAACTTCCCCTAATGCAATTTGAGGCCATTTCCTCTTGTCCTATCACTTGTTCCTTGGGAGAAGAGACCAACCCTCATGATGCTCCAACCACCTTTCCAGGAGTTGTCAAGAGTTGAGAAGGTCTCCCCTTGAGCCTCCTTTTCTCCAGGCTAACCATCCCCAGGTCCCTCAGCTGTTCCTCACTTGTGCTCTAGACCCTTCCCCAGCTTCGTTGCCCTTCTCTGGACACGCTCCAGCCCCTCAATGTCTTTCTTGGGGTGATGGCTTCTCCAACTGCCATCACAGACCCTTTGGGTGAGTGGTGGCCTCACTGTGTGGCATGTCCCTTTGTGCCTGCACCCTGGTGGGTGCTGCCAGCGCTGGAGCAGGAGCTGATCCCAAACAGGGACCAGCGGTATCACCCAAGGAGGAATGTGGCAGCTGCCTTATCACTTCCTCAGGGGTCGAGAGGCCGTTCTGCTGACAGAGCTGTTATTGTCCAGTGGCTGAGATGTCCAGGAGAAGCCAGGGCAGGTTTTTCTTCTCCACAGGGGAGGAAGGAAGCTGGGTAGGGCAGAGCAGGACACAGCCACTGCCCTCTGCCACTGTTCCCTCTGCTCCTGCTCAGGCAGGACCAGCTCAGCTGCTGAAGGAAACTCATCCCAAGGGTGCAGGTCCTGCCCTCCCTGGGTCAAAGCTGGAGATGTGGGTGTGGGATTTCTTACAGCACTGCAAGAACCTTCCTGAGGTGCAAAGCTGCTTCACAGGGAATGGTGCTTCCCAGCTGGCTCCCAGCCTGCAGGAAGGTGGCTGGTCTGAGAGGAGGAGGATACACACCACATCTCCCTCAGGGTTGGGAAAGGCTTTCTTGCACCCCTCTCCCAGTCCGTGTGTCCCACCTTATCCTTGTCCATGGGCTGGTCCTGCTGCAGAGCCGTGCTGATGAAGGCAGGGATGTCCATTTGGGGACCATCACTCATGGTGTGGTGGGAACACTCCTCTGTGGGAACCCCCTGAGGAACCTCAGGGGATTATTGGTGGGTTTCCCAGTGTTAAGGATGGGTTTTCCCTCTGGCTTGGCAGGCTGACAGCACAGTGGAGCGTGGAAGATGAGGAGGAGGCGGCGAGAGAGCGGCGGCGGCGGGAGCGGGAGAAGCAGCTGAGGTCCCAGGCAGAAGAGGGCTTGAATGGCACCGTGTCCTGCTCGGAGAGTGCAGGTCCAGCAGAGGAGAACCAGTAAGAGACACTCTTGGATAAATCCTTCACTGACACGCTTTCTCCTTGCAGCAAAACCTCCCTGCATCCATGGAGCGGGTGTCTCTGATGTTTGAGCTGGTTTGGAGAGATGGTGACGTTCCCTAATAGGTTTGGGTTGGGGGATTTTGCCCAGACTAACAAATAGAGTGTTTCTGGTTTGGGTAGAAAAAGCCAGAATTCCTTCTTTGCTCTTTTTTTATTTTCCTGGAGGCTGGGTGCTTTACTGCCCTAGGACAGCCTGGAGAAGGCTGAGCTCAGAGCCTGGGGAAGGCTGAGCTCAGGCAGGGAGAACCCATCACCACGGATATCAGTGTTAGAGGGTTAAAGTTAATGCTTTAATGGGGCAGATCCTAAATGGAAATAGCTCAGGAGGCATTTCTGGAGATGCTGTCTGAGGGGAAGCGCCTGGAGAAGGGGTAGGATGACCAGACATATCCCCAGCATCCCACCACAGCCTCCTCCAGGTGCTGTGCAGCACTGGGGCTGGCATAGAAACCAGTCTGAGCTCTTTAGTTGCCAAACTCTGTCTTAAAACCTCCAGTCTTCTCACTCTTTATGTGTTCAACTTACTTCTAAATATATTAAACACAACAGAAAAGTTGTAGGAGGATTTGGAGCTGCAGAGAAAAGCAGCAACATGTTTATTTTACTGGAAAACCAGCAAAATCTACTTATAGCTTTATTTTTTTTAATGAAAATATTTTTTTTTTCTCAGATACTTTCAAAATTATTCAGGATTTTCTTTTTGGGGTGTCTAAAAGCATTGCAAAGAAGCTTCAGAATCTTTTGTGGAAATACACCCAGTGATACTCTGCAGACAAAGCTGCTGCAGGCTGCCCTAAAAGCAAACAGAAGCGCTGTAAAGTAATAATAATTGTTAGCTTTTCCAACCAGCCCTTCACACCAGGGCTGGGAAATAATTCATAAAACCCTTTTTAAAATGGGAGACAAGATCTGTCGTCTCTGCTTTACCAGGAGATGCTGTGAGGAGTCTTGGTCCAAATTTAATGGAGTGCTTAATCTGTGACAAGAAGAACACCTCCTAAAATGAGGCGCTTTGCTCCCTTCTCCATGATGCTCGAGCTTGCTGGGATGTTTCATCCAGAAGGATGTTTCTTCTTCTCTGGCCATCCCCTGGTTCCTGCTGCAGCTGCTGACAGCCACCTGGGCTTGCTCACGCAGCCGGGGTCAGCCCTGGCTATTCATCTTCCAAAAAGCTTCCCTCTCTTGTGTAAACACTTCCCCTGCTTCCCTCAGCCCTTCCCACGCTGGACTCACCCCACCCCACATCACTCCTGCTTGTGCAAACCCACCCTCGGCATTTCCTTGCAGCAAAGGGACAGAGAACAAAAAAGAGGGTGGGGGGTTTGCAGGCAAGACACGTATGGCCTTGGGAGGCAGAGGGATGGACGTCAGCTTCAGCAGGGCTGATGGGCTTGGGGTGGCTCTATGCTCCTCCTGGGGCTGTGTTTGCAGAGGCAACCAGTTGTGGATGCTCCATCACTGGGTATGTTCAAGACCATGTTGGATGGGGCTTTGAGCAACCTGGTCTAGTTGGAGGTAGAGAAGAAACTGGAGGAAGAGGAGGATGGTATCAGGCTGGGGCTCTTTCAGGCCAGCTTTGCGGGGTGTATTTTTTTACATCTTTCACATCCTAATTTCCCTTCTTGCTGTGTTTCAGCTATGACTTTAAGCCATCTGGGACTTCAGAGCTGGAGGAGGATGAGGGCTTCAGTGACTGGTCCCAGAAGCTCGAGCAGCGCAAACAGAGGTGGGTAGGACACGGCTGGACCAAGAGGAGGGGAACAAACATGCCCAGAAAAAGGACCATCCCTGAGGAGGGGTGACCAAGCCCAGGTCAAGCCTAGCAATGCTTGTCCCTGAGGAGGGGTGACCAAGCCCAAGTCAAGCCTAGCAAGGCTCATTCCCAAGGAGAGGTGACCAAGCCTAGCATGCATAAGAATGATGCCAGAGCATCAGCAGGGCAGGACGGGCCCCACGCTCCTGCTACTTGTGCTCACGGGGAAGAAGAGGCTGCGGGACAGCCCCAGGCTCTGGGGATGTTTGGATTGAGCTCTGCACTCCCAGCCATGGCCGCCTGCCAGGACTCCGGGGTTTGGAGGAGTGACAACAGAGGATTTAAGCCACCTGAGCTGCTGCAGGGGCTGAAACGGCCTCGAACATAATCCAGGCCAGCCTCAAAAGCTGTTCTAAGTTATTGCTGCTTCCTGGCTCATGTCAGCCTGGTGGGTGTTATGGCCCCAGCCCACCTTGTGCTTGGCTTCTCTTGCAGCAGGGTGGGGGGAAAGAGGCAGCAAAGAGCCCTGAGAGGTGCTGGTGTGTCAGCTGCTCTGTCCCCACCTCCCACCACTTTCCACTTACTGAGCTCAACCAAACTCCTGCCTTAACCACTTCCCTTGGACACCTTCTACCTGTGTGTGAACTCTGTGACCCAGCTCTCTCAGCAGCTTGATTCCATAGGGAATGTTGCCCTGCAATGACATCACCTCTTCTTTACCCCTGAGACTGGGAAAAAACTGCCTAAGATGAATATTTTCTGCTGACCAAATAAACAGAGCTCGCCTCTTTCTTACTTCTTCTCCAAACTTTTCCAAACACTGCAGCTGAGCTGCTCTGTGGGCTGCACCTTTACAGCCCTGGCCCCACAAGCATTGCTCAAGTACCTCTCCATGGAATTAATAATCAGATCTGTGGGAGCAATTCAAAATCAGCCCCATCTGCTCTTTGACATGCTGCCTCTTTTCCCACCCCTCTTCACAAAGAGCTTGTCTGGAGAGGAAGGCTTCTGCTCTTCCCTCCTTGGTCTTTAAAATAGAATTAGCTGGAAGGGTTGTGTCATCCTCTCCAATGGGTTTCTGTGTGGTGCTGGTGTTTATCCTGGAGCAGGGGAGGAGGGTGCTGAGCAGGGGAGGAGGGTGCTGAGCAGGGGAGGTGGCCTCCATGGCAGGTGAAGCCCATCAGAGGTGGGTGGTGCTTTAAAGTGTGAGCAGGGGCTTGGTTAGGGGCTGGCTGGGAGAGGTAGTTGAAGGTGTTCAGACCCTGTGGGCTTGCTGGGAGTGGACTAACTGGGCTTGTTCCCCAGTGAGTGGCTGTGTCCTATAAAATTCGCTTATTTTACTGTCCCCTCACTTGAAGGACAGGCTTGGAGCGTGGTGTGAGCACAGGTAGGCTGTGGGTCTGGCTGGGATGAGCTGTGCCTGGAGTTTCCCAACTCGTCTCTTGTCTGAGTATGGAACAAACCCTGTTTTTTCCTGTGAAGGATGTTTAGGTGGTGGCTCTGAGTGAATGGATGGGAACAGTTGCTCTGTTGGATGGAGCTCCAAGAGCTTGTGCATTCCTTGAAGGGCTTGGTGCTAAGATGCATTTTCTTTTTGGTTCTGGTTCCCCAAAACTTTGTGGGGGAAGGTTGGGAGCTGTATGAGATGAGCTGCCTCCCATACTGGGAGTGCAAAAGGCATCCTGGAGACTCCTTGTCTGCTGGCTTGAAGTTTTAGTATGAGCTTGTACTTTAGTTGGAGGCATTGCTGGCATCCTCATTAGGAGAAATTAGTTACCTGGGCCTTCAGAGCCCATTTGTTATTGGTGACTGCACTGGTGTGGGAGGATGATTAGTAACAAGCCAAGAGAGCCAAAACATGCCTCAGTTTTTCCCCTGTGGGGTCAGTGAGGAGGGCTGGATGGTGGCTGTCCTGGGAGCTGCCTTCCCAGCAGCAGGGAGGTGGGTGGAAAAGTCTTGCTTGACCTTTTTGCATGTGTTGGTGCTGGCTGGTGGGGCAGGAGCAGTGAGTCAGCCCCGAGCTTTGGCAGCCACCCCTTAGCCAGCTCTAGCCTCGTGTCACAGGCTGGGTGAGTTTCTAAGAAATGGGTGGGAGGAGAAAGCTCTTCTCTGGCTGGGGAATGTAAGATGGCAAGAAAAGAACATCCCTGTGAGCCAGGGAGAGCTCTGGGGTGATGTGCTCCCACTGACTGTGCCCAAAGGCAGGGTTTGTAGAGCTGAATGCTTAAACATACCTCTGGGTTGTATCTCTGCAGCCTGGGAGACCTGGGGAGTCATAGAATGGTTTGGGTTGGAAGGGACCTTTAAAGGTCATCTAGTCCAATCCTCCTGCAGTGAGCAGGGACATCTTTAAGGATTCTCTTGTACAAACCCCACTGTGTTTTTTTTTTTAAATTGAAGCTAAAGGGTGACCCTGGCTGCTCTGGGACTCCTTGTTCTGCTGGGCTGTGGCATGAGTAGAGCTGTAACTTTTATTCCAGTGGGCAAAATGGAGACACAGGGTCTAGTTTTCACTTTTGGGTTCACTTCTGGGCTCCCCAGCTCAAGAAAGATGAGGACCTACTGGAGAGAGTCCAGTGCAGGCTATGAAGATGCTGAGGGGACTGGAGCATCTCTGCCAAGGAAAGGTTGAGAGCCCTGTTGAGCTGGAGAAGAGAGGACTGAGAGGGGATCTGATCCATAGCTAAAGGGTGGGGGTCAAGAGGATGGGGCCAGACTCCTCTCAGTGGTGCCCAGTGAGAGGACAAGGGGCAGGGGGCACAAACTGGAACCCAGGAGGTTACATCTGAAGAGCAGCTGTTACATCTGGGTGCCTGAAGTGGCTGGGACTCTGAAGTGGCTGTGAGTCCTGGTGCAGAACACTCAGCAAGTTCATAGGCTTGGGGGAGTGATAAAATTGGATTTCTAGAGGTCTGAGGCACCTGATGGTGTCTGTAGGCTCATAACAATGTGTTCTGCTTCTTTGACCTCTCTCCTCCATCCCTAGGTCTCCACGCCAGTCCTATCAAGAGGAGGAGAGCAGTGTGAGGGAAGCTGAGGTCAAACTGGAGCAGATACAGCTGGACCAGGAGAGCCCGGAGGAGATCCGGGAGGAGAATGTGGTTATTGGGGAGGAAGAGGGGCTGTGCCAGGAGGAAGAGCAGCTCCAACAGCAGGAGGAAGAGGAGAGAGCCAAGCAAGAGGTGGGATCAGGAGGAGCTGCCCTTCTCCTCCATGGGGTGGGGGGGAGAGCTGGGGTGGGGGGTTGCTCTCAAGAGCTCAGCTCACCATTGCTGCTGGGTGTTGAGCTCATGCGGACATGATTTCATGGCATAACCTGGGGCTGGTGCCACTCTTGCCAACGTGCCTTCTTGGGGTCACTGCTGGTGGCCTCTGCCCTCTTGAGGGTGGTGTTTGCTCCCAGAGTTGGTGGGGGTTTAGTCATGTCCCTGCAATACTGAGAAGGAAAGTGCTGCTATTTTTTCCTGTGGTTTTATGAGTAGCTCTTCGGGAGAATTAAAAATTAAAATTTTACTGCTTGTTTTTCTCTCCCCAGCCTTTATGGCACCTTTGGAGCTCTTAGGCTTGATGTGTCTCTAAACCTTGCATTGCTCCCAGCTGAGGGGTTTTTCTTTGTTCTCCTGACGAGGTGTAATTCCTGGTTAAAGAGAGAGACAAAGCTGGAGCTTGAGTGGTGGGCAAGCCCTAATATTAGGGTGGTTGAGCTTCACCTGGCTCTTGTAAATGGATTTTGACTTGCTGAGGCTAATGTGCTTTTTGCATTTGAACTGTGTGTGTGACTCTTTCTAGCCCTGTATCCTAAAGGCAGCTGCTTGTGGCTTCTAAATGAGAAATTCACATTTTCCTATCTCAAGAACTGATGCAAGGACCCCTTTCTATATTATTTTGAAGGTTTGAACCCACAAAACTTCTCTGATTTTTTTTCCCCTCTGCCCCCCCAAATGACACTTGAGCTTCTTCCTGGAGGTTTCAGAATTGGATAATGTGAACTCCAAGTCTCTGTGCTCAATGTTTGTTTAGTGTAAAGCAGGAAGCCTGGGAGACAGGGGGAAAAAAATCACTTGTGCTGCATAGTAAGCAGTTTGAGCAGCTCACATCCTGGCTTGTTCATTTTCTGTGCTCAGGAGAAGAAGAGAAGGAGAAATGAAGACAATGAAGAAATGCCAGAGAAACGCCCGAAGGCTCCAAGCCCCGTCAGCCTGGAGGAGGAGGAGGAGGAGCTGGGCTCTGACCACACCACCGTGTGCTCCATCAAGGTTGGTGTCCTGGGGCATGGCAACACTCACAGCAGAGCATCTAATGGTGGGGAAAGATGATCCAGGGCTTACAGTGGTGCAGGGTGTGAATCCTGTTCTCCTGCTGCAGGCTGGGACAACTCACCCGATCCGTTTCCCACATCTCCCTGGGTTGTCACCCTCCTCCTCCTCTGCCTGCTGCTGGAGGCTGCAACAATCCCTGGGGCTACTTTACCAATCACTGCAGATGTCTAAAGTTCACTGAGGACTCCAGGGAATATAGTAATACTGAGAAAATGTGTAGCTTGTGAGCACATTCACAAGCTGAAAGCACATGAACTTAATCAGAAAATGAAACTTCCCACAAAAAAAAGCCCCCAAACTTGAAGCACTGGAATTTCCCTATATTTACCTAGAATAAAATCAGAAAGCATGACTTCAGCTGCTTTAAACAAACCAGGATTCCTGATCTCTGAGGCATGATGTCCTTCCCAATCACCTCTGTCTGCACTGATGCTCTTGCAACACTCCCATTTTCAACACCACCTGAGCTACATCTCATGACTTCACCTTCACTCCAAACCCTCTGTGTGCTTTTAAATACAATAGGCACAGATAAGTGGTTTCTGTGGTGAATGGCTTTTTGTCTTTAAGCACTAAGCTTGTTGATTGTTGCAGTGAGGGAAATGTGAGGAGCCTGGGCAGGCTGTTAATCTGCTGTCAGCATTAGCTTTGGGGTTTTTTGCATCTAGCTCTGTGCTGTTTGCTTCTTAGCCAATATTTCCTGGATGCAGAGGATTAGGAGAGCTGACTCTTGCACCATTAGATTGCAAGAGGAAGGTTTCATCACCTACAACCATCAGGTTCTTGCTCTTGAAGGAGAAGCCTTCTTAAAATCAAATCAAAGGGTGGGTTTGGTGCTGATGTGAGGTTTGAGAAGTGTCTAAAACATCTCCCTGAAGTGGGACTGGTGAGGAAATGTGGGAAATGCTCCAAATGTCTTTTATGTGCTGAAACTTTTGTCATGGCCACCCCAAAAACACACAAGCTTCCTAAGCTGAGCTTAACTGCTGCTGCTAGAATTGTCCCAGGGCAAGGTTTAGGAAAGTGTCTGGGTTTTATAAGAGTGATGTCAGAGCTCACCAGTACACAAAGCTGAGTGTAAAGCTGCTCAGGAAATACATGAGCTTGGGATCCTTCCAAAAGGAGGAGGATCTTTGCAGCCCAGCTAGTGGGGCTTTGTGCAAACATGAAGAATTAAACACCTTGACCACCAAGAAGGTGTCTTGGCTCAGCAGAAATGCTGCTTGTGGTGGAAAGATGAGAGCAGCTGCTGTGGCCAGGTAAAATTTAGCACCAGTGTGCTGAAAGCATCTTAAAATAAGCACTTAGTGGTTTTTATCTGCTCACTTGATAGCTGATGTTTCCTGTGGTACAGGGAGAAAAGACTCCTTGTTACTTGGTTGCTGCTCCTTGGCTCTGTAGGAGCTGGTGTTAAGAAGGAGCCTCCACTTAGATGTGACTTTTCTCTCTCTGTTGGTGTTTTCTGGGACACAGAAGAGCTGTGAGGTTTAACATTTCAGTTTTCCTTATTCAGTAGTTGTGAAGTGTTTGCTTGGCTTCCTGTCTTGGTCAGAATTCTTGCAGAAGAGCCTTTTGTGCAAACCCCTCTTTCCTGATGGCTTGACCTGAAGGGCTGCATTGCAGATGGCTCCATGAGCTGACTTGCCCTGTCTGCTTCTCTGGTGTTGAGAAGACACCTTGTCTTTCTACACTTAGAGTCATAGAATTGTTTTAGATGGAAGATACCTTTAAGATCATTGAGTCCAAGCATTAACCCTGCACTGCCAGGTCACCACTAAATCAGGTCCATCAGCACCACATCCCCACAGCTTTTCAACCCCTCCAGGGATGGGGATTCCAGGCCTTCACAACCCCAAAGTAATATCTTTGTCTTCTCTCTCCCACACTAGATCACGGACAGAACGGAGTCACTGAACCAATCAATAAAGAAAAGGTATTTTGGGGGTGACCTGGGGGTAAGGCAGGTCCCCTCCTGCAGATGGAGGATGCCAGAGAGCCCTGCTGTGGGGGAGGGCAGGAGTGACAGGCTGCCTGTGGCCCTCAGAGTCCTCCTGCCTGCTTGAGGCACTGGGGAATCACCTTAATCCTCTCCTCTGCTTTCCAGTAACAGCATAAAGAAGTCTCAGCCTCCCCTCCCTGTGTCGAAGATCGATGACAGGCTGGAGCAGTACACACAGGCTATTGAGGTGGGCTCCTGTGTTGTCTCCCTGCTCCCACCCTCCAGGGAACCCTCTGTGCTGGGTGTTGCTCTCCCACTGTGCCTTTTAGTCTTAACCATCTTGGGAGGTGGCAGAATCATCCTTCCCTGGATGGAGCAGCCCTTTCTCCTGTCTCTATCTCCCTCCATGGCATGAAGGAGGTTTCTTCAGTGAGCTGTCCCATCCTTGTCTTCTCATGCTCCCTGCCTAAAGGGTGGGAGCATCTGGCAGGAATCAGCAGGACCTTAAAAGTCTCCTTTTACAACTCCTCATACCTGAGGACCTCCAATTACAGTGGGGGGGAGGGGGAGAAACGAAAAGCACACACTCCCTGTTGATGATCCTTCTCTGTTTATTATCCAGACATCCACAAAGGCTCCAAAACCTGTCCGACAGCCCTCTCTGGACCTTCCCACCACGAGCGCGATGGTAGCCAGCACAAAAAGCCTCTGGGAGACTGGGGAGGTTGCAGCTCAGTCTGCTGTGAAGCCCCAGCCCTGTAAGGTACGATGCTTGCAGGACTTGCCTGGCTTGTGCAGGGGGAGAGGGGCTGCAATGTGGCCACAACAAGCATTGCACTTGTGTTGGCCTGGTGGTGTCACTCATTGGTGGTGTTCAGCAGCTCTACAGGCATCTGTTGGAGATCCCATCTCACAGCCTTGCACCTCAGAGCTTTGCCTTGTCTGTGCTAGGGGCCTGAGTTGTTCCTTGGTGGTAGAGCTCGGAAAGTCTCCATGATGCTGGTTGAGGCTCTGTTTTGAAATGGGAATAAAATCAGCTGGTGGGGAGAACAAGTGTCTTCTGCAGGGGCCAGGACTGAGCTTCGGTGAAGCTACATCTAGTACCATGATGATGAATCCTGTAAACTTGGAAAATGCAGAATATTTATCTGTTGGTCTCCTGATAATTGCACTTTCTGGTCATTGTGAGTGAGGCTGATTCTGTAACGTGTTGGTTGTGAATCTGTTTGTGAGTTAAATTCTTTCCACATAAAAAAGCCTTTGATGTTAACATGTCTTAAATAGTTAAAGGACTTGGGAAAATAAACATCATGGATCTCTGATCCAGGCTCCTGTTGAAGAAAGAGAGAGGAAAGCACAGGATACACTGGGAAGGAAGAAGTTTTCACAGTCTCTGGGTTTTTAGCTGCAGCTGTCCTGGGTCAGATGATGTGATTTTGTAAATAAAAAAGGAGGTCAGATGTGCTGGTCTGAAAGGGACATGAACAAAGGCACGTTCAACAGCGTTAGCAGTGAAGGGTGATGAGATCACCTTCTGGTTGGCCCAGAAAGCCAATGTCCTCCTGGGCTGAGCCCCAGCAGCGTGGGCAGCAGGGCAGGGAGGGGATCCTGCCCCTCTGCTCCACTCTGGGGAGACCCCCCTGCAGTGCTGGGGCAGCTCTGGAGTCCTCAGCACAGCAGAGACATGGAGCTGGTGGAGCAGGACCAGAGGAGACCCCAGCAATGGTGGGAGGGCTGGAAGCCTCTGCTGGGAGGCCAGGCTGGGAGAGTTGGGCTTGTTCAGCCTGGAGAAGAGAAGGCTCTGGAGAGACCTTCTGGTGGCCTTTCAGTACTTGAAGGGGGCTTATAAGAAAGATGGGGACAGACTTTTTAGTAGGGCCTGTTGGGACAGGACAAGGGGTGTGATGGTTTTAAACCAAAAGAGGGAGATTTAGAGGAGAGAGAAGGAAGAAATGTTTTACACTGAGGGTGGAGAGAAACTGTTACAGGTTGCCTAGAGAGGTGGTTGATGCCCCATCCCTGGAAACATTCCAAGTCAGGTTGTACAGGACTCTGAGCAACCTGCTCTAGTTGCAGATGTCCCTGCACCCTATAGGGGGGTTGGACTAGACCTTTAAATGTCTCTTCCAACCCAAACCATCTTATGATTCTATAATCTTCTCAGGATATTGTGGCTGGAGACATCGTGAGTAAAAGAAGCCTTTGGGAGCAGAAGGGCAGTCCCAAACCTGAGACCAATGTCAAGGTGAGTTTAACGTGTGTATGAAAGCACTTGCTCTGCTGGGAAAAAGAAAAGAGCTCTTGGCTGCATTTAAAGTATTGGGAAGATGATGTCCTGTAGGGACATGGGCTGCCTGTGTCTATCAAGACAACTGCCCAACTAAGAGCTCTTCCTACCCGTGAGCTGCTGTTGATTTAGTTTGAGTAAAAAATGGGGGCAAAAGTTGTTTTATAACCAGTAATACTGAAGGGTCTCTTGAAGAGCATGTGAGTTGGGAGCCTCAGCCTTCCAAGCTCAAACTGAACTGCAAATGGGAGTGACTTTGCTCTTGTTATGCTTTTTAATCTCAAGAGTTAAGAAACATGTAAAACTAAGTGGAATGGAACCTAAGATGGTCTCAACACTTGCAGATGGGTCAGGGGGTTTGTGCCTCCCAGTATGTTTGTGGGAATACATGTTAAAATGCAGCAAGCAGCTGCTGCTCAAACTGGGAGAGGAAGATCAAAGTATCTTGTTGGTGCTGCTGCCAGTAGATGGTAAATGAAACTGCCTCTTGCCATGGGTGAAACCAACCCTGGCTTGGGGGGTCTGGGCTCTTAGATGAGCCCTCTCTTGAGATGCCTGGTGTTGCATCTTCCCTTCCTATTGCCCTTGCTGGCTTCCCTTACACTTAGTATTGGTGGCCAGTCCGTGCAAAGAGTTTGTGGAAGGGACAAGAAGGGGAGGCTGCCTCCAAGCCCTCTGGGACTACAGATAACTGGCTTCACTTATTTGATCTTGACTACCTATTTGAGGAGGAAAAATGCTGATTTTAGCTCTTTTTCTTTCCTCTTCAGTCCACTTCTGGCAAAAAGTACAAATTTGTTGCCACAGGCCATGGCCAGTACAAGAAGGTGTTGATAGATGATGCTTCAGAGCAATAGTGAGCCTGGAGAACTCCTTAACCAGGTAGGTTGGGGTCTGACCTTGTGCTGTAACCAACTCCTGTCGCTGTTCTGGGAGGATGTTGGGTGGTTTCTGCCAGCTCCACTTTGGGGGAGCTGGAAGGTACCATGTGGTAACAGCTGGAGCTTTGCTTCTGAGCAAGCACCTGACTTGGAGCTGGAAGAGTTGGGTACACAGGAGGGGTTGGGGTTGGTCTCTGCCTTGCTGATGCTGCTAGGAAGGTGGGTACCTGTGTTGGGTTAATCTGCAGAGTAAGCCCCTTAGCTACTGCTGTTTGGGTGAAGATATTTGCATTCTCTAGTTCAAAGGAACAGGCTCCATCTGCTGTGTTTCCTTATGCTCTCTTATGTTGCAGGAAGTCTATAGCTGGAGGTCATTCTGGCTGAGCATGGGGGCTGAGGTACTCCTGAAATTCAGATGCTTCTGGGGTCTAATTCCCTGATTTACTGAATTAATCACGGGGAAAAACTTTGATTTCAGTTACCCCTTGGAACCAGCCTATAACAGAATTGTAGTGGGGAGAACATGAACATCTGTGCTGGGTGGACCAACACAGCAGAAAGGACCCTCTGATGTGCAGCAAGGGGGGGGGCAGAGCTGTCTCTGTGCCCCCCCTTGGAATGGTCTTTGGATCTCATGCTCAGATAGTTTAATGGATCTCCTGGTGTTATCTTGAGTGGCTGGCAGCAGAGGGTTTGGCAACGCAGAGGAATGGTGCAGAGGGAGGTGATAACTGGTTGGATCCAACTGGGCAGCATCTGGCACAGTGAGAGGGGAGGAAGTTATCGAGGGTGAAAACAAGCTCATTCTCTTATTTCCAACCATAAAAAAGAAGCTTTATTTCATAGCCAAGCTTATAAATAGCTCTGTCTACCACAAAACACCTTTTGTTTCTGAATTCTTCAGGGGGCTGTGTTCCTTCCTTCCTCCTTTTTCTCCTCAAGGAGCTGCTTTGAGTGCAGCATATTGTGTTCTTTGGGTGGGTTTTTATTCCTTTGGTGCCCATTTAGAAGAGAAGCTCTCTGGAATGAGATGGGCTGCAGTACAAACCCAAGCCTGCCCAAAGCTGTTTTCAGATGTAAAGGAGGAGGGACCCACAGGACTTGGATCCTCAACTTGCTTCTCTGCCTGTGGCTCTCAGAAATCTATTTTAAGGACTCCTCTTTGATCAGTCCTTTCCCTGAAGCCTGTTCTGATGCACCAGTTGGGATCCTACTGAGCTTCAGTTCTTTATAGCAAACAAGTTTTGCTAGATGTTAGCAGGATTTGTTTGTTCTACCTGAGCTTCTGCATCAGCTCAGAGGAAGGTGCCCTCAGCCCTGGTCTCTTTCCAGCATCCTGTCTCAAAAGGCCAGTCGCTGTCATGGGATGTCCTTTAGGATCCACCCGTACTCCAGAGAGCCATGGCCCAACACTGTTGTCCTATGGACTCAGTCACAACAAGGGCTTTCTTTGACTGGGGGAACTGAAGGATCTTGGCTTGTTTCTTTTCCTGGGTTTTTAGCTGGCTGTTTAGTGAGGTCCCTGCTCCCCAGCTCCTCTCCACTCTCCCGAACTCCTCTCCATCCCTTTTCCCTACTGTCTGAACCCTTCATGGTTGCCTTTCTGCTCCCAAACCCTTCTGGCTCACCCCACATCCCTCACTCAACACCACCTTATCAGCTTTCTGGTTGCCAGAGCACAGGTACAGTTTCTTCTTCCCCTCCCTTCCCGAGCTGTGGCACCTCTGAGCAGGCTGTGGAGCAAGAACTTTACAACTGCTTGAGGCTTATGTGGAAAACCACCCAACTCTGTGCTCAGCAGCATTTCCCTTCCCTTGCTCAGGCTGGGACATGCTGCAATGGCTCCCAACGTGGAGCTGCTGGTGGAAATTGGTTGCCTCCAGGCATCTGTTCTCTCCTCTGTGATGCTCTCGTGCCTGTCTCTGCAGGTCTCACCATGCCTGCTCTATGCTTCTGCCCTTCTCTTGGGGCAAAAGGGCTAAACCACACAGCCAGACCTGCTTTCCTCCACTTCCCACTGCAGGAATCACCTTCCCCACCTCCATCCTCCATCCCTGTGCTGAGGAGCTGATGGGAAGCCCAGCAGATACAAAACAAGCTTTGTGAGATCACTGCTCTGTTCTGGGTGGCTGTTCTCACTGCAGGATGAGGTGGATTAAAGCACAGTTGCTTCTCAAATCATCTTCTCTGGCCAGAGTCACTTAGTCTCCCAAGACTAAGAATAGGGAAGATGTTAAAAAACAGAGATTTAGACCAAGAAAGTGAAAACTTCAGAGCAGGTTTGATGACTGAGCTCTTAAAGCATCCTTGCAAAATTAGAGTTTAAAAAAAAAAAGGGCAAGAGGGGCTCTTGGTTTTGTTTCTAAGTCTGTTCAGTTTGGCTTGGGGAAACGTTGGTGGGCTCCATACCCTCTGCACACACAGAGAATGTAAAGAGCTGTATATCAAGTTTCTTCTGTGGACTAAACATAGCAATCCTATATTAGCCGTGTAGGAACATCCCTGCATATGACAAATCCCCTTGTGAAACAGAAATAGCTCATCTCCTGCTTTCATGCTCTTAAGCCTGGTGGTGATGGAGATGCAAAGGGTGATGCTGGAAAGCACAGTTGTCTCTGTGGCTGGACAGAGTTGGAATTTGTTTTAAATATCCTTTTTCAGGACCTCAGGCACCGGTAGGTATGCAACTATCATGATGTTCCCCCTGAAAATGAGACTAGAACCTCCCAGCAGACAGCACCTGGTTAAATACCCTGAGCTGGATGTCCATGTGCTGAAGCAGGCTCTTGTTGGTTATCATGAAAACACCAGCCCCAAAGCTGTACTTGCAAAAACACATTAAAATACACAACAGAACTGTGACAAAAACCTTCTGTGCACTAAGATTGAGTAGACTGGCTGAGGAGGACATCAAATGATGATGCTTTAGGCAGGAGAAGTGCTGTGGGAGAGCAGAATGGGTATCTTATGCTGTCCCTCATCTGTGCTTGGGGTGACAGGATGAGTTTCTACCTTGTTCTCAGATGGGTGTGGAGAAGCTAAAGAGATGCTGTGTACCCTCTGAGGTCAGTTTCTGATTCCCTAGAGGAGATGTGGAGTGACCCAGATTCCTTCATGTATCATCTACAACTGCTTCTAGGATTTGTCTTGGTCTCAAACACAACAAAACAAACTCAGATTCCATCATCCTCTTCTAAACTGGGCTTTTCCTACAGGCAATGTGTCCTCTTCACTGTGTGCCTCCCCACATTACTGCATACAGGGCTTGTTGGCTCCTCATAAAACAAGCCCATGTTTGCTTTCCTGGCCTGTGACCTTTTGATGTGATATGTGTTTAAACTTATGGAGAGTAACCCTTAAACCCACAGCATGAGGCTGCTGGCTTAGAGGGGGTTTTATTTAGTTTTATTTTCCTTACACTTGGCTGTTGGGCAGTAAACCTTGTCAGAGGTGCTCTATGGAACCTCCAGAGGTGGTGGTGCAGCCTGGCTTCAGTTGACTGACCATCCTGATGCTGTTCTGTTGAAGCTCTTGGTGTGCTTCTCAGCCTCGTTGGGTCTAAACCTGCTCACCTCGAAGACGGTGGTGATCTTGGTCATGGGTTTGGCAGCCAGCTCCTTCAGCTTGCGGGCATCAAAGCGTGGCTTGTGCAGGAGGAGGGGCAGGCGGCGGGGACGGAAGGAGCTTTCTTCCTTCTGCTGCTTCTTCTCCTCTGCCTTCTGCTTCTTCTCCTTGCTGACTGTCATCTGGTACAAAATAGCATCCCACATCCTCATGGCCTTTGATTTAAACAGCCCATGGTCTTGAGAGACGATTGCTTGAGAGCTCTCCTTCTCCTTGCTCCCTTCCTCCTGTCCCAGCTTTTCTGGCTGGGGCTCTGGGAATCTGGGGGCTTCTGGCTGCACCATCAAGTGCTTCTTGAGGCGATGCCAGCCACTGACACTGGCTCCAGCAGGTCTTGCTGCTTCTGCTGGTGGTGGTACAGGCTCAGCTTTGAGGGGAGGGCTGGTGTGTGGTAAGCTGGGGGTCAGCTGAGGTTGACTGATGTGTTCTGCATTGGTGTCTGAGGTGGCCCCCATGCTCCCAGCTTGTGCTGGCGTTGTTGCTGGGTGTGCTTGCCTCCAGGGAGTGCTGGGTGTCGATGGTTTGAGGTTGTCAACATCTTTGTTGGGTAATTCAGGAGCTGTTTCTGATCCAGCTATTTCAGTGTCACGTCCATGGGTCACAGGCTTAGCAGTGTGGGCATCAGAGGGGCTGGGTTCAGGTGAAGGGGCTTTGATGGACTCTTCAGTAGGTGCAGGCTTAGGAGCTTGATTAGGAGGTTCTGCCTCTGCAGCAGAAAGAGGCTGCTCCAGTGTGGGAGCTATGGCCTTGCTGTCATTGAGTGGGGTGGGTTTCTGTCCTGGAGATGGTTCAGAGGGGCTTGTCTCAGGTGCTGGAGAAGGCAGCCTGTCATCTTCATGGCTGATGGCTCCTTGAGCCTGTCTTGGTGTGGGTGTCTTAGCCCTGGGTGGCTTGACACTGTGGAAGTAAGTGTGCACCTTGGTGACATAGGTAACCTCTGGTGCCACTTCTTTACTGGGTGTACTGGAAGGAGGAGGCTGGGGGTAAACAGATACTGAATGTTTGGGTGAAGAGGACAGGTGGGTGTCTGTGCCTTCAGGCTGCTGTGGAGGCTCAGGAGCTCCTGGCTTGTGTAGCAGGGGCACGGCCGGGGAGGTTGTGAGCATGACATGTTCAGCAATGCTCCTCTGCTCGGTGACCTTCAGTGTGAAGGGCTTGCCCCTTCGGAAGGGGGAGCAGATGCGTTGGGTGATGGGCTTGATGGAGAGGTGGGTTTGGGCACTGGTGGTGGGGGGTGCTGTGGGTTCGGAGGTCTCTGCTGGGGGAGTGCTCTCATCGTGCTCTTGGTCAGGGCTGGCCTCATTCACAGGTGAGAGGCTGGAGCGAAAGGACTTGGCTGTCTCTGAAGCTAGGACAGCATTCTTCTTGGCTGCCTTCTTCAGCAGGCGCTGGAGCCGCAGGTTGTCCTTGCCAGGCTTGGGAAGGGTGGGAGGGGGAGAGAGGTGGTGACGGACGGGTGCAGGCTGGGTGGAGGAGACTGTTATCAACATGGTCATCTCCTGGAAGAGAACACAAAGCTTAGAGTTGGTGTGGGCTTAGCTCTAAGGCTAGACTCTGAAATATCCATACAGAACATCTCCTCTTCCTCTCCTCAAAAGCTATGAGGATGGAGTCAGTATTGTGGGAGGGAGCATCAGTCTTGGCTTCCTTAGTCTCCCAAGGTGGCCTCAGTCAGTCTTGAGGGGCATGTAGCAGGGTGAGAGATATACTGGGAGAAAGATGCATTGCCAAACCTGGAGCCCTCCTGCTCCTGATGTTGGCACAAAATCCAGTGAGAGCTGCTTGAGACCTCAGATGTTTGTCTTGGCAAGCCCTAAAGGGATTTGGAAGGAGACATCAAGAGAAATAGAGTGGGTCTGAAATTTTGAAGCCTCGAAACGTTCTCAGGTCGGGTTGGATGGGGCTCTGAGCAGCCTGCTCTAGTTGCAGATGTCCCTGCTCACTGCAGGGGGTTAGATGGCCTTTAAAGGTCCCTTCCAATCTAACCCAGTCCATGATTCTGTGGCTTATTTCAGCTGCAGGCACGAGAAACCTCCTGCTGTTTTGGTGAGGGGGCTTGGAGGGGATTTGTGCCAGCTGGGGATGACAACTGTTGGGCATTCCCAGTGGCTTATCAACTTCATGCCTTAGGCACAAGGCTGGGATTAGGACTTGCTGTGTTCCAAGAGCTACTCTTAGAACTAACTCTGTGCTGGCCCAAAAAAAGGCTGGGAGCCCATTCCTTCATTGTGTACCTGCTTTCCTGCCCAGCCTTGTGGATGTTCTACATTCTTCTGGGCCAGGAAGCCAAAATGCCTCAGTTGGAGAGGTGCATGCTTGCTTTGTGAGACACTCCTGGTTCTGTCTGTATAGGAATGGGTAAATGCTGGTGTGATTTTTATCTGCTGCAAGGCAAGCCAGTACCTGCCTCTGATGTGAGGGTTGATTGTGGGATGATTTCACCTGCTCCTGTTTAATGTGGTCCCATGGACAGTCTGTACTTAGTGATCTAGCAGCACTTGGAAACCAGAATGATAAAGTTGAGCTGCTTCAGGCTTGTGTTGGGAATACTGAAGAGGCAAGGCAGTGAACTTCCCAACTGCTGATCAGCTCTTGGAGTGTTTTTCCTTGCCCTGGGCACTGCTGCACCCCAGAAAAATGCAGCTTTCTGTGGGTCTGAGCAGGATCTTACCTGGGATCTTCTGCAACCTGCCAGATCCTACTGAGGAGGGCACAGGGGCTCTTGGAGTGGGAAGTTTGGATATAATCAGGAAATATAATCCCTCTGTTCCCAAAGTTAGAGGTTGCTTTGTGCTCTCTAACATCAAGATTTGTGATCTCTGTGGTCTTAATCACCCTTGCTACTATCCTGGCATCCCATCTGACTTGAAACTTGCTGTGCTGTGGGTCTTGGAGACCTCATGGGTGGTAACTTCCATGGCCTGTGACTCTGCTGGGCTCTGTGTGTTTGACTAGCGAGGCAGAGAGATGCTAAGAGACAGCAAAAGGAAATCAGCTCTTAATTTATTTGCTTTCTGTGTCATGCTTGGCTTTGACTCTCCTTCAGAGCTCTGTGTGCTCAGGAGAAATGCTGCAGCAAGCAAGATTTGTCTTCTCCCTTGCCGTGTAATGAAGCAGAAGCAAAGGGCCAGATGGACCTGCCTTAGTTCTAGCAGAAAGGCCAGAGCTGAAAACCCAGGGACAACAGGGAAATGACTGCCTGAGAAACTTGGGTGTGTCTGTGATAAGCTGGGATGAAATGGAGCTGAGTGAAGCAGCTTTCAAAGGGTTAAGTTTCCCTGCTGCTGGTTGAGTCCCTGCCGGTGGAGGGGAGGTCACCCACTCCTGGACTCCAACTGCTCTAAACTCTGCTCCATCTGCAGAGCATCATCTCTGCTCTCTCTTCCCCAACCTGGGGATGGTGGGGAGGGTGTCAGCGTGGAGAAGTCATTTATCAAGCGATGGAGAAGCCATTTGTGTGCTGGAGTCCCCTGGCTGCCCAGCTGTCGCTCAGGGAGCAGATTGAGACCTGCAGGAACCCGATACTGCTGCAGATGGTCCTGAGCAGAGCTGGGGCTGTAGAACATGCTCTCTGCTTTAGTGGCTTTCTCAGGCGTGGAAGGAAACCTGCTAATCTCCTCCTCAGGATGAGGTGGCTGGGGAGGAGCATGTGCTTCCCTCTGCTTGGGCAGCCGTGACCTCTGCTGGGCACAAAGCCCTCGGCATCTGCCTTGGGCACGTAGCATCACTGACTGTCCTGCAGGGCTGAAGCTTGATGGGCTCCTTCACAGGGCTTCATGGAAAAGGGGGGCAGAAAAACACCTGGAGCTGCCATTGCAGCCTCAGCACAGGTCAGAGCATCATTGACGACCAAATGTTACGTATAAACTTGTTTTCTTCTCTTGCAGCTGAGCTTGGTCCTGGCTCGATGCAACCCTCAATGCCACTATTTCCTCTGCTCCACAGAAGATAACTGAAGGATTTTCTCTTCTCCTGCCTGGTGTCAGTCTGCTGTGGTACAGCCTGACTGCTCTGGGGTGTGAGCAACGCCCCACGCTGCCTCTGCTTGGATGAAAGGAACTGGATCAGCTGGCAAAACCCATCCCTCTTTTAACTTCCTATGTGACTTTTTGCCCTTTTCTGTTGTGTTTTTGATTTTTTTTTTTTTCTTTCTTGTTTTTTGTTTTTTAAAATCTGGCTCTGCTATGGAGATGGGAGGCTGTGGCTCTGCTCCTTCTCTTTCTCAAGTGTTGGAAGAGAGGGATCTGCTGTCCTCCTGAGCTGGCAGAGCTTTTGTTACATGATGAAGAATTTCTACTTTTGTGGCTCTCAGTGGCTGGGTGGTGGGAGGGAGGGAGCTCAAACCTGGTAAAAGAGTCAGTGTTTGAAAGGAGGGCAATGGGTAGATCCTGAGTGTGAGGAGACTGCAAGGACCACTTGTCACCCTGCTGGGGCCAGCTGTGGGCAAAGTCTTCCCCTGTTTACAACATCTGCTTTGAGGGACTTCCATCTACTGGTCTCTCTGCATACATCACATTCAAAATAATTCTGTTCTTTAGTTCCCAGATCATCCTTTACTCACAGTTACATGCCCATGCCAAAATGTTCCTGCCACTCTTCCACCTCACCAGTGGCATCAGCAGCTTTGTTTCCAGGAGCTGCTGCCTTCCTCTCCCTGTCCAACATGGACTGAGGTCTCCTTTCCCAGGTGAGGAGTACTGACCACTAGGAATTTATCTCCCTTCTCTGGGAAAGGGGTTTGCTCATTCTCTAACCTGTGGGCTCCAGTGCCAGCGATTGAGACACTTCTGAATGTCAGGTGGTGGGCACCTTGATAACTGGCCTGTTGTGCTCCTGAGATGACAGGACACCTGGGAAGTGGCTGCTCTTCTTCTTTGGAAGCTGCCTTGGTGGAAGGAGATCCAGGGAGTTGTTTGGGGAGGTCAGGGCTTGCTGTGAACATGGGGAAACAGCCCCTGGAGAGTGGCACTCTGGCCTTGGGCCTGAGGTTGGTACATCAACTTTCTAAGCTCTCCAACACCTTCATACTTCATGGTGTTAGCATGTCCCCCATCCCCTCTTTAAAGTTTTATTCCTACCCTCTTTCCATGTCAACATAATTTTGCAACTTGTTTTTTTGCCCTCCTGGAGGGGTTGGGCAGCTTCTCTCCCCTCCTGCATCACCTGCTTTCTGCTCACATTTACTGTGTCCTGGATTATTATTATTTTTTTTTTGTAAGCATTTAATAAAATCTGAGGAAGATGTTGTAAGAATGGCAACTCTTGGGGATTTTGTTGATGTAGGAGTTCCTGCAGCAAAGCTTTTTCCCAAGACCTTCCAACTCTTTGCTTGAGTGGAAAGTGGAGGAGGAGAAACATCAGGTTTGGTGACAAGAAGAAAAGGAAAAAGGGGCTTTCTATGTGTGCCACACTTGGAAGATCCTTGTCATGTGCCACACTTAGAAGATCCTTGTCATCTTGCTGTGTTCTTCATTGCTATTGGGGTAAACTGACTGTAAAATGGGAATATGTGGTGTTCAGGTGGGAGCTGGAGCAGCATGCAGGCTGCTTGCCATGGGGAAGCCCAGATCTAAATAATAGATCTGAGCAACATCACAGGCTTCAAGCAATCACTGGTGATGTCAGCTATAAAAAAAAGTAAATCCTCCATAGCCTGTCTATACAGCCCAGATGAGGTCACTACAGCTGCTGTAGGAACCCAGGATGAGCTGCCTGCCTTGTCTGGAGCCATCTAAAGAAAAGTCTTTGTATGGATGTGACTTTCCAAGTAATATTTTTATGGTGTAGAGACAGCAAATAGTTTGTGCTCTCCATACCTATTCCTTCCTCAAGTGTTAGGGAGAGGAAAATTCTCAGGTATCACTTCTTGCTTATTGGAACCCTTGTCCTCTCCATCCTCTGCTCCAGCTCCTCCTGGAGGTGGGAATTCAAGGAGCCTGTGTTCCTCAAAGAGCACTGGGGAGCATGGACACCACTTGGCTCCATCTTCCTCCTTTCAGCCCTTCCTCTGCCACGCTGGGATGTTCAAGTGAGGCCAGAGCAGCAGCAAAGGGCTGTGTTGAGATGCCCAGGTTTGGGGTGAAGGCAGCACTGCTGTGCCCTCACATGTGTCCAAACTAGTTGCACTGACTTGTTTCACCTCTTTTCTGCAGTTGGCTGGAGGAAAGGATGGCCAGAACCTGCTGTTGCTATTCCTGTACCCTGGCAGCCTGAAGAGTGCAGAAAAGGTCCCAAGGGCTGCTTGTGTGAGATTCCTTCTCTCAGGAGAATTTAACTTGCAGGGCATATTTTCCCTGCTTAAAGGCCATGTGGACCTAGATGAGGTTTCAACAGAAACATCTGCTGTGATTTAGGTTCTGGTCACAACAAGTAAGCAAGCAGGTTATGTGGAAACCCTCTGAGAAGACCAGAGTGCTCTAGTGATGGTGAGGAACTAGGGCAAGACCTGGCTTAGAGCAGGTGTGTGCAGCTCTTTATGAGCCTGCCAGGGGACAGTTTTCCACACTTAAATTAACTTTATGATGTGCTTTTCCTCCTCTCAAAGTAACATGGTGGTGGGAGTGGCAGTGGGGTTGCCAGAATGGTGAAGGACCCTCCTGAAAAAGGGATGTTGCAGCCCAGGTGCATCTTGGGCAAGGTAAGAGGGGATGAAGGTTTGCTTCTCCCTTCAGCAGCAAGCACAGGGTGTTGTGGCTGAACTCATTGCTACCTTCAGAAGATGTCACGGCACCTGTGAAGTGCTTCTTATCCCTCACTAAAATGAAAAGTCCCTGCAGGTGAATTTTGCTGTGGAGAAACCATTGCATGTGGTGGTGAAGTTCTGCTGCAACCTTGGCAAAGCCAACCTGCTTCCAGCTCTCCTGTGCTGGGACCTCTGCTCTCCTAGGATGTGAAGAGCACCCCTGGGGACCCATCCTTGTGTGAGTAACAGAGCAGGCTCTGCCTCTCCCCAGCAGTGACTGCTCTGCTCTCAGCCAGTAGCTGATTGCTCCATATCTCTCCTACATTCATTTTTTTCCACATTATTGTAATTTTTGCAGCACTGGCAAAAATTTGTTCCGCTTCAAGATTGGGGGCTGCACTTCATCTGGTTCTCCTTCCAGGTATCAAATGATTCTAGGCTCATTTTTATGCTATATTTATGTACTGGCCAATTAAGAGCTCTCTGCTCAACCCCTGCTTGCAGCTCTGCCCTGGGCCTCCAGTGGGGTGCTGGACGTGAGTCTAGAAGCTCCACGTGACTCTGTTCCTTGAAACGTGTCTGCAGCTCCTGCTCTTTGAAGGAAAGGTCACTCAGAAGCACCTGGGCCTGAATGTCAGACCTTCCTCTCCTGCCACCACCACCTTAGGGAGGGAAAATAAACCAGCCCAAAGAGCAGGGCTGCTATAAATAATGAGGTGGCAGCTGATCTGCTGCTCAACCAGGCTCTGAGGTTGGGCTGGTGGTGACTCTTGCCAGCTCAACACTTTCCCTAGTGCTGTGATATTTATATATGTGTGTGTATATATATATTAAAGCAGGTAAAGAATGGTTCTGACAGTGACAAGTGGAGCTGGAGCTACCATTTGCTTCAGAAATCCCTTTACAAGGCTAATGATGAGACCAGATCCCAGGAGATGTCTTGTGGCTTTGGATTGGGTCCCCCGAGGGGTTTGGTTGCAGGAGAACAATTTTGATTTAGATCACAGATTTCAGAAAGGTGCTTAGTCTCTAAGTACTAGTGGTTTAGTGATGCTCCAGACATGCACTCCTCATCTTCATGACACTTTTTTCAATGTATTTGGCTTTGGGGCTTTTGAGGGTGATGAAGAATGAGGGGGGACAAAGTTAAAAGGAAAATACCATTGGGATTTATATGAGCAAGCATTTTTAAAATATGAAAGCAGCAAATTGCAAGGTTAATTAATTAATTAGGTGTCTGGTTGAGTAGGTGATCCTGCCCCAAGCTTATAGAGAGGTGGGTCGTTGATCTGAGGACCTTGGCTGGTCCAGCCTGATGTCTTATCTCCATCAAGAGGGAGATCTAGCCTAGGTTTTTCTGAGAAGCTGGGGATGCCCCTCCCTGGAAGTGTTCAAGGCCAGGTTGGATGGGGCTTTGAGCAACCTGGTCTAGTGGGAGGTGTCCCTGCCATGGCAGGGGGGTTGGAACTGGATGACCTTTAAGGTCTCTTCCAACCCAAAGCATTCTATGGTCCTACAAGGTTGGACAAGGAGGATCTCCTAAATCCCACAGGGATTGCACCTCAGTTATCTAAAGCAGATGGAGCAAGCAAGTCTCCCAAAGCAAACAGTGACAGAGCAGCATCTACTGCAAAACTCAGGCACCAATATCAGCTGAAGAAGGATGAAATTTGGTACTTACTGATGTGTAATTTGTTTCCATCTGCAATCACTTGCATGTTGGGTGCATTGTGGTGCTTGGTTCCATTTACAAAATTAACAGATCATTGTTCCTTTGAGATAATTTCAGGTGCTGTTTTCTTGTGACTTGTAGAGCCCTGTAGGTAAGACCAAAACCTCAGATGGAAAAGAGTATTTACAGTAGGCAGTAAGTATGAGAGGTTTCTCAAAAATAAAGTGGCTTTTTTTGAAAGCATGAAAAGTTCCATCACCTAAAATTAGCATGAAGAAGAGCTATCAAGTAACACCACTACAAGCTTCCAACTTTGGCTCTGAAGTTTGGCATCTAAAACCCTGGAGAGGTGAAGGGCAGAGGATGGTGATGCTGCCAGGGTGAGATATTCTAGCAGAGTCTTCAGGCAGGGAAACCAGTTGGAGGCTTTTCAAGTTTGCTGGTCAGCTTTACTGTTTTGCAAAATCAGGGTTGCAAAATGCAGATTTGGAGGGGTTTTGGTTGTTTCCATCCCCTGAGAGGAAAAGCACAAGTTCTGGCTCCATTTCTGTGTTCCTGGTGAGGGATGTGCTGTATGGGGAGGGTTCAAGTGTGGAAGATGCTGCCCTGGGAGCAGAGGGGTTTGGAGTGGATAGGATTGAGTTTTGACTGGGGGGGTTGTGTGTGGTTTGACTAGAAGATCTATGGTGATACTGTTGAAGGGTGCTGGTAAGGATGGCACCAGGACCTGCCTTTGCACTGGCCAAATGATGAGCTGCACAAGTTCATGCATTTATCTGCTGCCTCTTGGCCATCCCAGCTTGGGCTTTGCTTTTTCAGAGCCTTTCAGTGTGGGTGCCAAGGCAGCTGGTAGGTTAAACGTGCTCACAGGGTGATGGGGGGTGTGAGACTTTCTCTGGAGGACTGCAAAGCATTTTTACACCTGGGTTAAGCTTGGTCTGCTCCATCTGGCTTCTGAAATGCCAGAAAGCCAACTCTGAAGGCAAAGTCTTGCTGCTTCTCCAGTGCCACCCTGCTAAGCCTTGTTGCTCATTGACCCCATGCACAAATGTATCTCAAGTGGACTTGGCTGTCCTAGGTGAATGGTTGGACTTGATGATCTTAAAGGTCTTTCCCAACCTAAACAAGTCAATGATTCTCATCTGATTTAGAGTCAGTCTCATGTGGATCAAGCATTTCCCACATCCGTTAGAGCTGTGGCCTGTCTGATGAGGACATTCTCTCATGGAAGGGATGCAGATGCTGGCACTTGGGTTGGTGTTGGAGGTGAGCTTTATATTTGCCTTCTCCCTCTCTGCCGCCCCAATGCCTGATTAGATCACACCTGGCTCTGCAGGACACACTGCAGAGAGCCAACCTGTGGAAGGGTTGGCAGGTAGGTGCTCAATTCTTTATGCAATTAATTCCTCTTTGACTGATTGACTTCAGTGTCTCAGAACTGCCATTGTCTTTTAGGAGCAATAGTGACTTTGCATGTCTCCAACATTGAAAATGTTGGTGGGGAAAACCCCAGACAGTAAGAACCAGAGCAAATCCAACTGGAAACTTAGAGGAAAAAAACCAAACCATTATGAATAACAAAACTTCAACTGAATTTTCAGAACAATAAGATGCTGGCATCTGATGTTAGGGATTGGGGATTGGACTTAGATGATCTTTCAAGGTCTCTTCCAATCCCTAACATTCTGTGATTCTGTGATATTGAAGCAGGAGATGTTCAGATTCCTCCTGTTTCTTATGCAAAGATGCAGAGTTTCTGCTCTTCCATAAGAGGTAATAAGATGGGCAGATCCTCCTGTTGACTGAGTTACACAGAAGGGATGACACCCTAGAATCCCCATGGAGGTGTTGATGGCCTCCCTCCCTCCAGATGCAAGGAGAACAGCAACATCAGGAAGGTGGATGGAGGCATACGTAGGAAATTTGGTCATTAATCAGACCAAGCTTGTTTGTTGCCCTTTGTTCTCCTTTTCATGCCTCTGAGATGTCACAAAGCCACCATCAGGAGAAGGTGTTGGCACCCTGAGGTTCTCCAGCCACCCTCCAGGATTCAGGTAGGTGAACCCATATTCATTTTTAAAATGTGAGGTTATTCTGACTATGTAAAGCAGGTCATTGGGTTTTACCCAGGAACAGAAAATAATTCATTATATACGTGATGTCCTTTCTCTGAGTGTATTTAATCACTATCTGATCGGCCTTTTTATTGGCAGCTGCTTCAATTAGGTTGGAAAGAGTCTTTCAATGAACATAAGGCATCTACTCTAACCTTGAACTGCTGATTAAATCCCTTTCTCTGGAGTGGGATGAAGAGAAGGCAGCTGGGGGAGGGACCTGGATAAGAATTTGCTCTTCCTTCCTAAATGGCTTTTGTGATTCCCATTCCCCACCTGCCCTGGACCTGGTAAAAGGTGTCTCATGGACACTTGGGGTAACTGAACCATTTCTGGATGACAGAAGGTGTCAGGGAAAGTTCCTCTAGCACAAGGGTGTGAGTGTGAAGTCATGAGAGAGATTGGGTGAGGAGGGACCTCAGGGGGTTCTCTGGCCCAACTCATGGGCCAAAGCAAGATCTGCTTCAGTATTAGATCAGTTTGCTCAGTGCTGGTCAGGACCTGATGAATAAGGGACAGGCATTGCTGTATTTCAGGAGCTGGATCTCTCCTGGCCTATGAAGTAGCACCTGTTTGATGGGAAGGATGTACCTGACTTTATTTACAAGCTCCATAGTCCTTAAGGAACGTGGGGCTGCAGGTGGGATGTCAGATTTCCAGGGTGTAGGGGTTTTCTGATGCACTTTTCCAGTGCTTTTTCAGCTCATGGCTGAGCATCCTCCAGCTGCAGGAGGCAACAACCCATGGAAATGCTGCTCACTGACTGGTGTGCAATGAGCACAGAGGGTGAGGGTACAAAAAGAAGACAAGCATTTGGCCCAAGTGCCCATCTTTATGCAATTATCAGGGCTAATGACCATGCACCATATTTAAAAGCATCTCCCCTGTAAGTGGCTTTGCTAATGCTGTGTGTTCCTGTGGCCCAGCTCAAATAACCACCCTGGGTGCTCCTACCCACTGGAAAGAAATGCAATATTGGGGTGGGTTTCCTAGTAGAAACCTCTCTAGGTCTCTGCCTCAGCCCCCAGTTTCCTATTCAAGTAGGAACACTGGTTTGCTGTATCCTCTCCCAGGTGAAGATATTGTCCCTGTAAAATCATGCTGAGCTCTGGCTTGAGGTCAGCAGGAGGATGGACTTAATGCAGCCCATAAAGACCCTGGCTCATATTCTGCAACTCCCTGAAAGGAGTTTGGATCCAGGTGGAGGTCAGTTCCAAGGGATAGGACAAGAGGAAATAGCCCCAAGTTGTGCCAGGGGAGGTTTAGATTGGATTTTAGGAAAAAAGTCTTCCCCAAAAGGGTTGTCAAGGTCTGCCCCAGGCTGCTCAGGGCAGTGGTGGAGTCTCCATCACTGGAGGGGTTGAAAAGCTGTGGAGATGTGGTGCTGAGGGACATGGTTTAGTGGTGACCTGGCCGTGCTGGGGTAAGAGTTGGACTCAATGATCTTAAAGGTCTCTTCCAACCAAAACAATTCTATGATTCTGTCTGTGACCTGCACATGTGGTCTCTTTGGCCTTGGTGCTGTCTCCTGACCTGGTGAAATAAGAACTACATGTAGGGTGAGGAAAGCACAAGGTGGACAGCTAAGGCATGAAACTGGTACTGGAGAGGATTCTAGTTACATGCTGAAGTAGCTGGAGACCCTCACTCCAAAGGGAAGAAAGGGCAAACATAAAATAGATGGTGGGGAGTGACCCTCCATTGTGAGCCAGGTGACAGAGCAAAGGGATGGAGCAGATTCCAGAGGGATGGAGCAGATCTCCTCAGTCCTGTGGGAAGAATGAACTGATTCATGCTGGGACTGGAAACACGAGTGCTCAGACAGGCAGCCCATGGGATGCACAGACATCCTTTGGAATGGTCCGAAGCAGGGGTGGTGATGGGGAAGATGGAGCATGGATGTGATGTGTGATGTCAAGATAGACATTGTCTGGAGCAGTTGCCCAACATGCCCAGAGCAAGATCTGAATTCAGGCATGTGTGTACCAGACCTAAGGGGATGGTGCAGGCAGCAGTGCTTGCTCCTCATCTCTTTGAAAACAGAGCTGCAGCAGGTAGGAACATCTGGTTACCTGTCCCTCCCCCAGCCTGCATCAGTGTCACATCTGTCACAATGCTCAGAGGGAAAGGGGTGACACAGAGTTTCTCTGCTGATGATGCTCAAGCAGCCCTGCTCTGCCCAAGGCTCTGCAGCCCTGCAAGGTGCTCACATTGCTCCTGCCACCCAACTGGCAGCAAATGGGCCAGATAGGACCACGAGTGCCTTGATCCTCACATCTGCTGAGTTCCATCATTACATGCCCTGGTGTAAGCCCAGGATTCCCACACACTTCCACACCCACACTTTCTTTTCAGCTGATTGATTCAGTCCTCAGTGGGGGAGACCCGAGTTGTGATGCTAAACCTTAAAGGAGGTTGTAGTGAGGCTGGTGTTGGTCTCTTCTCCCAAATTACTAATGATAGGACAAGAGGAAATGGCCTCAAGTTGCATCAGGGGAGGTTTAGATTGGATATTAGGAAGAAATTCTTTACTGAGAGAGTTGTCAGGCACTGGAACAGGCTGCCCAGGGAGGGGGGGGGGGCACCATCCCTGGAGGGGGTTAAGAAACGAGTAGATGTAGCACTTGAGGCTATAGTCTAGTGGTCAGGGAGACGTTGGGATGAAGGTTGGACTTGATGATCCTAGAGAGCCTTTCCAACTGTAATGATTCTATGATTCTATGCCCCAACAGCAGCGGGGCCAGTCTGTAACGGGCAGGCAGGCACAGGAGGCTGGTGAACACCGTTGCCAAACTGGGTCCATCACAAACATAGAAGGAGAAACAGCTGGGGGCCTCCCCTCCCATCCCTCCCAGCCTGCTGCCACTTTGGGCAAATACAGTATTTCTTGGAGGCGTGCCCAGCTGGGGGAGCACCCGAGAAAAACGAGCCCGTGGAAGATGGTAAAAAGGTTCAATGGTGCTGAAAATGCAGCGTGAAAGCTGGTGTGCTGGGTTAGTGCTTTCGGCAGGGCTGAGGGTGAGGAGTGGAGGCCACAACACCTGGTCTGGCCATGTGTCCTCATGCAGGTGCCACCCTCCTCCTCAGCACGAGGTGCCCACCCCAACTTCCCCACCCAGCAAAGTCCCAACCGGAGCAGGGCAATGGGGATGGATGCACCATCCCCTTCCCACCGATGAGTAACACCAAAGCATTGGCTCGAGCTGGGTTGCAGGAGGGAGGCGAGGGGATAATCTGCTGGAGAATAGAAGCAGGAATACAAGGGGATTTCTGCTCATGCATGTTACCTGGTCACTGGGAGGCTGCAGCGCTGGGCTCTTGCTCCACGGCTTTAAAGACCCATCTCTACATCCTCGGTCGGGGACCTTTCCTGCAAGTGGCAGGGAATCGAGTGGGCAGGAATCGATCTGTGACCCTGGCCAAAAATACCGCCCATCCCGCAGCTCCTGAGGTTTTTTTTCCTGTGCTCCTACAGGCTGGGAGGAAAGGGCTGCGGGAGCTGCCAGGCACAGCGCTGAGAGCCCTGCCAAGGGTGGAGAGGGGTGGGAGGGGGGCCTGGGGAGCTGCAGCCTCTGGGGGTCAGTGAAATGGAAACCGTGAGCCCAGAGGGTTGTGCAGAGCGCTGCAATCCTCTGCTGGCATAGCCAGGGACAGTGCTTGGGTGGCAAACCCCAGCTGGGCACCTAGAGGGCTCAAGGAGGGGTTCAGCCATCTGGGGTTTGCCCTCTCTAAGATGTCCTTCCTTAAATAATGCTTTTGTATCATGCTAAGAAAGGTTCTGGATGTGGTTTGAGGTCAGACAAGCTCTCTTGCTTTTTGTTGCAGGTCTCCTCAAGCCCCGAGGTGGCAGAGCCCTGGTGGCTTTAGTGAGAAGTGGGTACATGCCACATGCCACCCATGCACACACACACGCGTGACACGTGTTGTGTGCTTCTAACTTCTCCCACACCCTCTGACAGCTCATTTTAAAGAGTGTTGGATGGCAGAAGGTCCCCAAGCTCCACAGGTTCTATCCCTGCAGCAGAACCGAAGCTGATGACGTGGAGAGGGAGCCCAGAGAGCAGAACCTGCTGCTTGTGTGTTGAGATGGCAAGAGCCAGGCTGCCACAACCAGGTTTTAAGCACCAACTACACACCATGGAGCTGCAGGAGGCCCCCACTATGTTTCTGAGGTGCCTTTGCCTTAGATACCCCTCTTTAAGCTCTGCCTGCCTGGTGGAGTTGTAATTATAGAAACATATGCTCTAGGGGGTTGTGTTTTTTCTCCAAACATGTCCCTCCCATCTTAGCATCATCTGTGCAATTCCTCCAGCTGCTCCTATACATAGTATGACCTTTTTTTTTTCCCCTTCCCTTGCTAACCCCCCCCAATCCCTACTCTCTTCCCTGCCCAGCACGGGGAGTCTGGGGCCAATCAGCTCCTGCAGACGATCAAATGTCACTATAAGTTGAGAGCTGCATCACCTTGGGTTGCTCGCAGATCCCAGCCCACCCGTCCCCTTCGGCAGGGAGCTCCCCACTTCTCTCTGCTCCTCCCAGGTAAGCAGGAGCCCCAGCAAGGGATGGTGCTGGGGGGTAAAAGTACAGAGGGGCTGAGCTTTGGTTTGAATGGAGAAGTATCAGCAGGGAGTTGGGGTTTATGGGATCTGGCACAGGATCTTAAGAAAAAGGCACTTTTCCTTCCTGGCTTTAATTGGACGTTGCGTTACCTGCAGAGATTTGGGTGCTCTGAACTCTCAGGGATCAGTGGTGGGAGAAAAGACCCTTCCTAAAGCAAGGCATGGGCTGGGGATGAAGTGGTGTCTCTTGGAGCACTTGGGAAAACTCCATCCAGCAGTGGGAGGGAAGCACTGACCTTCCCTCCCCATCATCTGGAGAAAGGGGTGACCGAGGCAGGAGGGATGAAGGGCAGGACCATCAGGGAGGTGCTGGCAGGAGAGGAGGGCTGTGAGGCTAAGACCTGCAGAGCTCCTGGCTGTTGGGGTGGGGATGGGGATCCTGTGGAGGCAGGAGTGTCACCAGCACAGCTCTGATGGAGCAAGACTGTAGGCTCCTGCTGGGGCAGGGAAATGTCCCTCGTGGGTGCAAGACCAGGGGATATAAGATAAGCACAATCACTGGCTTATAATCCTTTGTCTCAGCCTTGTTCCTAGCAAAGCCCATGTGGGGAGCAGAGAGATCATATCACCCTGAAGACAAGGCTGAAGGGCAGGTTTTGGGGCAGGGAATAGGGATTTTGCTGTGTTGGTGGAGCCCACAGCAGCTCTGGGAAGTTCAGAAACAATGGGAGGAGGCAGAGAGATGGAGGAAATGGATATTAAAAAAGAAAATAGTGTATGTATATACTTTTTATATAGGAAAATATATTTCTTGTATAGAAAAGCATAGGTATATATTTATAATAGATTTATTGTATAATATGGATATTTTTCAATATATATATATATAAAAATAGATGCAGTGGGTTTGCAGGGGCTCCTGCTAGAAAAGCATGGCCATGAGGTGCTTGATTTGGTGGTGTATCCAGAGTCCTCATCTGATAGTTGTCCCTGCCAGGTCCCATTGCCCATGCATGGCCACTTCTGTCCTCCTCCCTTACCCTCCTGCTACCTTGCCTCCCTTGTATGGCCTGGCCTGGGAGGGGATGATTGACAGGTGGGCTATTTCCAGGGCTGGCCCTGAGGTGCAGGGCAGCCCATTCCCCCTCCCGGTTGCATTCTCAGCTGCTAAGAAGCTTCTTGGGATGTGCTGGCTCTGCTCTTTCAGCCAAGGGCAGGAGCATTTGGGGCCAAAAGGGACATGGCATTCCTGACCCTTCCTGGGGCTGCTGAGGATCAGGGTGTTTGTCCTTCCAGCCATGACCTGCTCAGCTTGAACAAAAAAAGAACCTTGGCTTTCACCCTTGAGGGGTGGGAGCAGGCGGGAAGTTTTTGGTCTGGCAAAACTTTCCCACGTGTTTTGCTCCCCTTCCAAATGCTGGGCAGTGTTCCCTAATTAATTTTATTACATCCTTAAACCTCAGTCAAGACCAGACCCCATTTTTCTGCCACTGTACAAACAAAACCCAGTTGCTGCCTTAAGGTGCTAACAGCCTTCGTTGTAGGCTGTTTGCTGTGTGTCAAGTCATTGCCACCCAAGGGTAACCCTGAGCCAGCTGGAGACTTTCCATGGCCTCCAGCAAACTTCATCTAGCTGCTAAAAGCCCTGCTCTTAGCAGATTGCTTGGTTTATTGCCTTTTGGCTGTGAAAATGGCTTGGCTTTGTGGGCTGCTTTGGTGGCACTTAGCTAGGTGGACAGTAGAAGAGCTTTTCTCCTCCTGGGTGGCTGTTGCTGTGATGATCTGCTGGCTCTGAGGGACCAGATGGCTTTTGAATGCCTCAAAGTGGACAGGCACCTTGTTCTTCTTGAGATGAGACCTTTTTGGCTTTCCAGCAAGGGTAGTGGCAATCAGCTCCAGCTCCTCACCAAACCTGGCTCAACGTGTGACCCTGGCAAGGCTGAAATCTGCGTCTCCCCCTGGATTTGTCTCCCCTGCTTTAGCTAGTGGCGTTTCTGCATCTGGCTCATCTCTGCACAGAGTCTGCCAATGCACTTGTTATTAATTCATTTCATCCAGGGCTCAGAAGCCCTCTTGGGGTGGGGGTCTCACCGTGTTGGGGTGCTGGCATCCTCACTTGGCTTCTATAGCACAGGGACAGATGCCCTGCAAAACCCCCACTGTGTTTGCGACGCTTGGATTAACAAATCTGGAAGGGGGTAGAGGAGCAGCCGATGTGACAACCCTCAGCAAGATGTCCTTAGAGCTAAATTGGAGACTAGATGAGCTCATTCCAATAGCTGTTAATGGAAAGCCTGATGGCAAAGGCTCCCATTGACTTGAAAGAACAGCATGCACTGTGGTACGTGCCTGCCATACACCGAGCAGATATTTGCTCCCTGGATGAGCATTTAGGGCTCTCAAGCTGATTCCTCATCCAGCATTGAGCAGTATCACTCTTCTTCCCTCTCACTCCAGTGAGAAGGAGAGTTTAGCCCAAAACCCTTTAAAAGTCCTCTCTCTTTTTTTCTTCTCCACCTTGGAAATGTAGGTTCATAAATTAAAGGCAGAGTCAGTGGGAGGATTGGCCATTGCCCTGATCATGCCTTTTGGAAGAAGCCAACAGCTGGGCATCTGGCAGGTTCCCTCTCTGGGCTTCTGCCAGGAGAAGCTCTGCTGTTCTGCTGCATAAACCAACATGCTGTCAGGCACTATTACTAATAGCTTGAATAATTTTTGGAGGCTGAAATGAGATTGCAAACCTGCCAGGCACTCTACAGATAGCAAGTGAAAGTCTTTTAGCCTGAAGATTTGATGATCTAGTTAAAAAAGACCAGGGGAGAGAGACTATGGGTGTCACAGCATCCAAGTAACAGAAGATGTAGCAGAAAAGCCTTTTGCAGGGCTAAAAGTCCTCCCAAACACAAAGTTCTTCCTAGATCCATAGAATCATCAAATATTTTGGGTTGGAAGCGACCTTTAAAGGTCATCTAGTCCAACCCTCCTGCAGCGAGCAGGGACATCTGCAACTAGAGCAGGTTGCCCAGATTCCTTCTGCTTGGTGGGGTTGGAATCCCCAGAGTGCTCCTTGGGATGGCTGTTGAACTTGAGGAGTGGGCAATCACAGCTACCAAGGTAAAAGCCGCCTGAGATGTGGGCTCAATGATCTCTTGGTCTCATGTATCCATGAGTAGATCATCCTCCCATCCAGCCACTCAGGTCACAGCACAGCCATCACTGGCACTGCTTCCAGGGCAATGCTGGCTTCAGAAAGGTGACAAGTGAGGAACTAGAAGAAAAACTGGCTGTTTATGGCTGCTTAGAACGTGTAGGTTTGAAATCCTGTTGGTGTTAACGTGTGGTGCTCAGGGTCACTGCTGGGGAACGGAGAGAATCCCTTATAGGGCAGGGTTGGAGCCTGGGGGATTACTGCCTTCCTCTGAAATAGAAAGCTGCTGAGCTCCAGTTGTTCCTTTTGAGCCCAAGTCAGCCCACCTGCTCCTTCAAGACATCTCTCATATATCAGCTGAGTAATGAAGCCATGAAAGTCACCGCTTGGCTTCCCCAGTGAGGAGGAGCCAGGATTTCTAATTTAAGACTGGGCACAGATCTGGAGGGAATTTCGGGGGGCCCTTCCCCACCTCCTTCCCTTGTCCCAAGGCAGCTGGTGCTTTTAGGAGAGCCAAGCACCAAACTGGGTGCAGCATCCTCACAAAGCACCTGAATAGCACCATTGCCTTGGTCTCTGGCTGAGGTTCCCATACACACCTTCAGGGTCCAGGTTTTCATCTTAAACTAATCAGCAGATGATTGACTGTTCATTCAGCAGCTGTACAAAGCAGACACAGCTTTAGGGTTGGGGGGGTCCAGATTTCATCCCCTGGGCCTGCTAGTGGGAAGCAGCCAAGTTGATGGGGTGTGTTTTTCCAGATGATCTTCTCCTCTTCTCTTCTCCTCTCCTTCTCCTCTGACCTGGCTGGCAAAGGTCCAATGGCAGGGTTGGTGGGGAACTGGCTGCTCTGTGGGAAAGCAGGTGCCTGGCTTTTTTGTCCTCAAATGTCAACCCACCTGCTCGTGCCTTGGTGTCCTTTAGGAAGTGCTCTCACTAATAACACCTTTTTTCTTTCTTTTTTATGTTGTTGTTCATCTTGTCTCTAGAAACTCACCGCCAACATGTCTGATACCGAGGAAGTGTAAGTAGAGATAAAGCCTCCTGCAGGTTCATCATCTCAGCTGGGCTCCATGCAGCCAAGCGAGGGCATCCCTAGGGCAGGAGGGGCTGGGTGCTGCTCTCTGTACAGTCCCAAGTCCCCCAAGGCAGTGGGGAAGGGGCTTTGAGTGTTGAAGGGTCCATCAAAGTTCACCTGACACCCTCCCTGTCCAATGCAGGATGTTCTCCAAATGCCTCCACCCAGCTCAGCCTGGCCAGGGCAATTGTGGGATCACCTGCAGTGCTCACTTAGTCCCCTCCTCAGCTATGAAGGAGGCTCAGCTCAACTTATGTCATTTTGTCCAGCCTGCTTTTAAAAACAAACATTCCAAAGATGAAATTTGGCCTCTATCTCAGGCAATCTCTAAGTAACATGTCTCTTGTTTAGGGTCTGGCCCCAGGGCTGCTCTGGGGTTTGGGTTTCATGCAAGGAGATGGTAGAGCAGGAGAAGCTGGCAAGTGGGGGCAAGGAACAGGAACAGGCCATGAGATGAACACTGAACATCTATTTTTATGCCAAATTTTTATCAGAGGGAGCTTATAGCACATCAAGGTTGGTGTAGACTGGAGGCTGGTTTGCCTGGCACATCAGGGCTGAGGTCCACCTCCATCAGCCCTCGTGTGGGTGTCATGTTAGAGCCCTGTAGGATTATTCCTAGATGTGGATCCATACACACCTTCAGAATCAGGAACACCCTTAAAATCAAACCCAAACCCAGCAGCTGCTACTCTCAAAGCCAAATGGCTCCTGAAAGAGCAGAGGGAGAATGGGGGAAAGAAGAAACAAGACTTTAAACAGCAGCACATTGTGTTGCTTCAGGATATGGGTTAAAGCTTAGCAATAATATGGAGTGGAAAAAAATATTTACCTAGTTTCAATAACCTTTTTTCCTCTCTCACAGGGAACAAGGAGAGGGTAAGTCTTAAATCTGTCTCCAGTTGCTTCCACACAAACCTTCAGCACTTGCTGCCCGTGTCCGTCTGCTCCTTTCTGCCCATGGTTGAGGTTCTACCAGACAGTGCTGGCACAGTTAGACCAATCCAGGGGGTTTTTGTGTGGCTGTCTCTGGTTGCCACCAGCTCTGGGTCATTCCCCACTACTTGTAGCCCTTTGGCTGCCTCCAGGCATCCCTTGGGGTTTCAGCCCCACCTTGATGCCCTGGTTGCAGGGGATGCTGCCAGTTTTTGCAGGGGCACTGCCACCTGCTGGCAATTTATTTGGAGCCTTTTGTATATGTATTATTTTACAACCCCCCTCGATATATACAAGCAATAGAGAGAGAAACATACATTTGATTTCTTTGCTGTTTTTTCTTGCACTCAGAGGTCCTCTTTGCCACTGTTTTCCTTCCAACACGTGTGCCCCTGAGTTCTTTATCACCCAAGAATAATATTCACTATGATATCACCTTCCTCTCCTTTTTATACCTCCTCTTTTTCTCAAAGTCATATTATTTGCTATTTTACTTGCTTTATTTGGAAGTGGCCTCTTGGAGACCACCTTGCCCAGCATCCCCTCTGCCATGGGCAATATCCTACCCATGTGTCAAGGCTGATGGTTGATTTATCTGCCTTTTTTTTTTTTTTTTCCCCTCTCTTATTTCAATGCAGAGGAGTACGAAGAAGAAGGTAACAAAAAAACTTGGAACGTAATTTCTCTTTCTTTGATTCTTGGTCCTGCTTTTTTTTCTTGTCTGTATTTCACCCTTCTCTTTGGTGCTGCTAAAGGTGATCTGAAACACTTGAGCAGTAAATCAGTCAGAAACATAAAACCAGCCAAGTTGGGGCTGTGATGTGCAAAACCTTTGTTATGGTGAAGCACAATATTTATATGAGCTGTAGGGGATGGTTATAAATCTGGGAGGAAACCTGTTGATAAATACAGAGTGTGTCAGAGCAGAGGCCAGTGGAGAGCCCACACAACATATTGTTGGTGAAATCCCTTCACTCTTGTTTGGGCAATGTCCATGGATTAAATTTTAAGAGGAGGTTGCCCAGCTCCTGAGGAGCATCTGAGAGGTGCTGCTGAGGATGGAAAGGGCAAGGCAGAGAACCCACTGGTAAAGATGAAGTTTCTGAAGGTGCCTTTAGCTGGCAAAAGGTGATTTGACAAGTTGAGAGAGACAAAGTGCTGGTCTGGAAAGATGGAGCATGAAAAGCCCTTCTCACCTGAGGTAGAATCACAGAAAGGTTTAGGTGGGAAAGGACTTTTAAAGGTTATCTAGTCCAACCCCCCTGCAGTGAGCAGGGACATCTACAACTAGAGCAGGTTGCTCAGAGCCCTGGCCAACCTCCCCTGCAATGGTTCCAGGGATGGGTCAGCAACCACGTCTCTGGGCATCCTGGGTCAGGCTCTCACCACCCTCAGCATCAACAATTTCTTCCTTCTCTCTAGTCTAAATCTCCCTTTTCTTAGTTTAAAGCCATCACCCCTTGTCCTGTTGCAACAGGCCCTGCTAAAAAGTCTGTCCCCATCTTTCTTACTGGCCCCTTTAAGTCCTGAAAGGCCACAAGAAGGTCTCCTTGGAGCCCAACTCTCAGCCTGACCTCCCAGCAGAGGGGTTCCAGCCCTCCCAGCATTGCTGTGGAGTTGTTTCAGCTTTTGTAGGCAGCAGGGAGAGGAAGATTTTGGAGGTGTCTTGCTGTCCTTGCTGGGTGATTTTGACACACTAGTTTCAGTTCAGGTGAGCAATGCTGCTGGTTTTCATCCTTCATTTTCCCAAGGTACCTAGGACAGAGAAAAGAGCCAAACCCTGGGGCTTTCTCCCAGGATCTGCCCTTAGTGACTTTTCTAAGGAGTCAAGAGCAAAACCCTTTACTGGGAGGTGGAATATTTTCATGTGGAGGGTGTGACACCAGCTATGAGACAGATTTGCCCCAGTGTAGAAATGTCCCTCTTGGGGATTTTATACACAGCTGCTTTTTTTAGTTTGTTTTCATGGATTCCTCCAAATTGCTGCCACCAACTGATGTCCATCTGTGGTGCTGGGAACTGAAAACTTAAGGTTCCTGCCTTAAGTTCTTGCCATTATCCTTCTGTCTCTAATTTCCCCCCTATTGCTTTTGGGATGATCAAGGGCTCCAAATGTAAAGAGAATAGAGACAGCAGATGAGTTGTAGATCTGCCTTCAGCCATCACTGTGTCCATAGCCCTGGCCAGAGGGAGGGAGGTGAAGGTGCTGCTCATGCTCCATCCTTCACACCTTGTCAAATGTCCAAAGAGTAAGCAAAGGGTGTTGTTCCTACAGACAAGCCTTCCTCAATGGAGAAGCATTTCTTGCCTTTCTTCTTCCTTCCTTCCTTCCCTAACTGTCTATTCTTGGGTTTCAAGAATGTAATGATCATATGGAATTAATAGGCAGGTGACTTCCTATTTCTTTTAATCTGCATGTCTGTCTCCTCTGAGGTCTATCTTCTCCTTGCTCCCCACTTTTGTTTGACCTTTGTGTTCTCATTCATAGTCGTCCATTTCCACATAACTTTTCTCCCTCACTTTCTAACCACTTCTCTCTCCTTAGCTCACACCACCACCAGTTTCTAACACTTCTCTGTTTTCATTTTCCTGCTTGCTGTCGCTTCTTGTTCCATGACACTTGCCACCTGAAGCTCAGGCAGAAGGTATGTGACATGGCTTCTGCTTTCTTTCTCACCCAGTGTGGAGGAAGAATGTGCAAAGGGTTCACACCCAGGGGCTGGGACTCGGTCCCGAGCCACAGACATCAATGCAATGATGGACATTGATGTCACTTATTGAGCTGGTAGGAAATAGGGCCTGTATTTTGATTTTAAAAAACAAAACAAAACTTTTATATATATTAAAAAAAAATTAAAAATACCTATATATGTAAAAAACAATGTATATAATATACACACATATATAATTTAAATATATATGTAGATATATGCAGATATATGTGTATACATATGTGTACATGGAAACATATATATTTATATATGTATTTATATATCTATTTATACATATTTATATATACTTATACATATTTATATACATTTACACATATTTATATATTCATTTATACATATCTCTATATGTATTTATATATATATATATTTACATGTATTTATATTTATATATATTTATATAGATATTTATTTGTTTTGGTCCACCTTTTTTACTGAACTGCTTGACTTTCTTTGTCACAATGGTGTGAAGTCTCCTCCTTTCTCTTCCTAAGCTTAAATTTTTAAAAGGGAGGGGATGCCCTGCAAAGTTAATACTCCTGAATTTCAACAGAAGGATAAATTTGACATTTCAAAAATTGCTAAATGTTGGGGAAACATTTTCTTGCCATTTGAGAAAAAGATTTAAGACAAAAGAAATGCATCAATTTTGGTTTCGGTTAAAAATCCACCAAAAGTTGGTTAGAGAAAAATGTAGCCAGCTCTAATGAGTAAAATACTGGATGCCTTTTTTTTATGTGGTTTTCACTTGTGGTCATACTCCCATATTTCAGTAACATTTATAACCCCGTAATACGCCCATAAAAATGTTATTTTTAATTCTCCCTCACCGTGTAACTCCATCACTGTGTGTTCTTACCCCAAACTGCCCGGGAGCTTGGCCAACCTCAAGAATGTTTCAATTGGCTGTTTCTTGTTTTAATTTTCTCTTCCCGTTCCCTTCGCTGCGCGATGACTCCCACCAACAGAAGAGGTTCAAGAAGAAGGTATGTGAAGGAACTTCTCAGCCCCCTCCTTCCCCAGAGCAGGGCTGGGGGCTGACGTGCTCCTCAGTTCTGCAAAGCAGTAGAAGAAAGCAAGATGCAAGAGAAAGATGCTGGGGCAAAGGATCTACAGGCCAAGGGCTCTTCTTGTCCTTACACAAGTTCTACCAAGGGTGCCCCATATCCTTGAGTCCCTGTGTGGGCACCTCTGCTCTGGTTTTGGGGAGGGTGTAGATGCCATCCCTTCATCCAAGCCACAGCAGCTCCAAGGCTGGGTTTTAGTCCTGGGTGTTTGTAACACCCGCTGTGGAATAACTGGGATCTCACTAGAGAGGTTTCTATCATGTGTCAACTGGTTTCTCCTATGCAGCTTGGTAGATAATGATTGAATCATAGAATCACAGCATGGTTTGGGTGGGAAGCACCTTTAAAGGTCATCTCCTCCAACCCCCTTACACTGACCAATGACATCTGCAACTAGAGCAGG
>VYZX01007683.1:16002-26885 GCA_013401335.1 Brachypteracias leptosomus | reverse complement strand
GGCTCCAGCTCTGGCCCCCGCCGCTCCCGCAGCCCCCCCCGGTTCCGGCCCCGGCCCCGCAGCCGCAGCCCCCGCAGCCCCCGCTACCCCCGCAGGCCCAGCCCCAGGCACAGGTCCAGGTCACCCCAGCGCTCCCGACACCCCCTCAGGACCAGCCCTCGGCGCCAGAGGTCGGCCAGTAACGACTGGGCAGCCAGGAGGTCAACTCGCTCTCAAGGTAGGGGCTGCAAGGGGGAGAGTGCCTCTTAATGGCAGGAAAATGGGTTGATGTCAAGGGGTTTAGCAGCTCTGGGGGCACCCGGGCATTTCCCCCATGAAATTCTGCTTGGAAAAACAATTTATGTCAGCTCAGGGGTCACTTGGGCATTTCTCACACCAAAATTCTGCTTTTAAGTACAGTTTGTGTCAGGAAAACCAGCTTGGTTTCAGGAGGTTTATCAGCTCAGGGGTCACTTGGGCATTTCTCACACCAAAATTCTGCTTTTAAAAGCAATTTCTATCTGGAAAATGAGTTGATCTCAAGAGATTTATCAGCCCAGGAGTCACTGGACATTTCTCACACCAAAATTCTGCTTTTAAAAGCAATTTCTGTCAGGAAAACTGACTGGATTTCAAGAGGTTTATGANGCACAGGGGTCACTGGACGTTTCTCATACCAAAATTCTGCTTTGAAAAACAATTTATGTCAGGAAAACTGACTGGATTTCAAGAGGTTTATGAGCCCAGATGGCACTTGGGCATTTTTCATACCAAAATTCTGCTTTTAAATATAATTTATGTCAGCTCAGGGGTCACTTGGGCATTTCTCACACCAAAATTCTGCTTTTAAAAGCAATTTCTATCAGGAAAATGAGTTGATTTCAAGAGATTTATCAGCCCAGGAGTCACTGGACGTTTCTCACACCAAAATTCTGCTTTTAAAAGCAATTTCTGTCAGGAAAACTGACTGGATTTCAAGAGGTTTATGAGCACAGGTGGCACTTGGGCATTTCTCACATGAAATTCTGCTTTTAAAAAACATTTATGTCAGCACAGGGGTCACTGGACGTTTCTCATACCAAAATTCTGCTTTGAAAAACAATTTATGTCAGGAAAACTGACTGGATTTCAAGAGGTTTATGAGCCCAGATGGCACTTGGGCATTTTTCATACCAAAATTCTGCTTTTAAATATAATTTATGTCAGCTCAGGGGTCACTTGGGCATTTCTCACACCAAAATTCTGCTTTTAAAAGCAATTTCTATCAGGAAAATGAGTTGATTTCAAGAGATTTATCAGCCCAGGAGTCACTGGACGTTTCTCACACCAAAATTCTGCTTTTAAAAGCAATTTCTGTCAGGAAAACTGACTGGATTTCAAGAGGTTTATCAGCCCAGGGGGTACCTGGACATTTCTCATACCAAAATTCTGCTTTTAAAAACAACTTTTCCAACCTCTGTGATTTCCCTGTTGCTGGGGCTTTGTGAGAAAGAAGTTTAGAAGAAAATGGGGGTTTTGAAGGTCATAGAATCATGAAGTGGTTTGGGTTGGAAGGGACCTTTAAAGGGGGTTTATAAGAAAGATGGGGACAGAGTTTTGAGCAGGGCAGGACAAGGGGGGGATGGTTTGAAACTCAAAGAGGGAGATTTAGATTATTAGGAAGAAATTAGTGACCCTGAGGGTGGTGGAGCCTGTGCCAGGTTGCCCAGAGAGGTGGTGGCTGCCCCATCCCTGGCACCATTGCAGGGGAGGTTGGATGATGCTCTGAGCAACCTGCTCTAGGTGCAGATGTCCCTGCTCAGTGTGGGGAGGTTGGATGAGGTGACCTTAAAGGTCCCTTCCCAATCAACAGTGTGTGTCCAGTGTCTTGTACAAACAAAGCCTCAGCCCCCCCTTGTCTCCCCTCAGACCGAAAGGCAGCTCTGGAGGCAGTGGTGAAGAGCCTGGGGCCTGGCTTTGTAGCAGAGTTCAACAAACACAAGTCACTGCAGGCAGCCTCGCAGGGATCTTCAGGGTCCTCTCATGGCACCTTGAGGAAGACGTCTGGAAGCACCAAGAAGCCCCTGAAGACAAGTGCGAAGCCTTCAAAGAAAGATGGGGCTTCACTCCCTGGGTCAAGTTCCTCATCTCCTGAGGCTGATGATGTGCACCAAGGGAAAGAAACGGAGGAGGATGAGGAAGATTCACCCACAGGAACCAGTGGGTCTTGTCCTGCTTCTTATAACAGGGTGAGTTTCTTCATGTTTGCCTCTGAGGTTGGAAGAATTTGCTTCATATCTCATGTCAGCAGCTGTGAAGCAAAATCTCTCCAGTGCTTTCCAGCAGCAGAAAGAAATCTCCATTAAACGTGGGTGCTTGCTCTCCTGAGCACTTATTTATATGGAGTGTGAGTGAGGAGCCCTGTCTGGAGGAGCTTGTGTAGATAAAAGGAAAGGATTGAAGGCAGAAAATACTCATATTCTTCTGTCAAGCCAAAAAGATGAGACAGAGAAATTTGCTGCAGGAAATTTCCTTAAGGAGGATCTGATATTTTTTATTGCAGATCTTTTTTTCCTTCTACCAGACTTGCCTTGAAAAATGTTGATTTTTTTTGTTGTGTTTTCTGTTTGTAGCTGTTGAGAAAGGAGCTGCTGAGTTGTGGGACAGTCCTTCAGATATCAGATTTGCCAGATGATGGTTTTACAGATCAGGACATCAAAAAGCTTGTTCAGCCCTTTGGCAAAGTCAGTGACCTGATTGTGCTTCGCTCCAGGAACGAGGTGAGTGCTCCTGGGAAATAGTTTGTGTCAGGAGGCAAAGAATAAGTCAAGCAATGAAAATTGCAGCAAATTTTATCTTATGTTCAGGAGCCACCAGCAGCCTGGCTGGTGTCTGCACCGANTGAGGGGCTGGAGCGTGTCCAGAGAAGGGCAACGGAGGTGGGGAAGGGTCTGGAGCAGGAGTGTGGTGAGGAGCAGCTGAGGGAGCTGGGGGGGTTGAGGCTGGAGCAAAGGAGGCTCAGGGGAGACCTTCTGGATACCCACAACTCCCTGACAGGAGGTTGGAACAAGGTGGGTGTTGGTCTCTTCTCCAAGGGCCTCAAGTTGCCCCAGGGGAGGTTGAGGTTGGAGCTGAGGAACAATTTGTTGTTGGTCAGGGCTGTTTTGGGCTGTGCCAGGCTGGGCAGGGCAGGGGTGGAGTCCCCATCCCTGGAGGGGTTTCCAAGGTGTGGAGATGTGGTGCTGAGGGCCAGGGGTCAGTGGTGCCCTGGGTGAACTCCATCAACACAATCCTGTGTTTCTAACATAAACAAAGACTGAAATTTCCCTTCATTTCAGGCCTTCTTGGAGATGAACTACAAGGAAGCTGTGATAGCAGCTGTCAAGTATGGTGAGACCACCCCCGTGGTGGTGAATGGCAGGAGGGTGAAGATCAGTATTGCTGAGAAGCCAAAGGCACCTCCTGGCCAGGTGAGCAACAGGAGACCTGGGATGTGACTTTTATTCTACTCCCAAACCTGAGGGACTCCAGAAAAACAGATTTCATAATTTTAATGTATTTTTAAATTTCCTTTCCATAATGGGCCACATAAAATAAGTAGGAAAATGTGCTCCCTAGTCCCAGCTTTTGATTTTTCCTGCTTAAGTTTGATGTTTGTGGGTAGTATCAGTGAGTTTGAATAGTACCAGTGAAAAATAACCCCTGTATTAATAAATGATATGTAATAGGCACAGTAATACACTTAATATTTATATCTACACACCCAGTTGTATATGAAATATAAATTCTGCAGTAAAATTTCTTCTCTCTGTCCTTTTCAGGCCAAGGTGAATGTGAAGAAAAAGACCCAGAACATTAAGAAGGTCTCAGCAAGCACAAAGTAAGTGTGGCCATCACGTTGCCCATTGCAACCCAAACAGCTCCACACCACTTGGGTTCCTTGGGGTTTCCTGCATTTGAGCTTTTTTGAGCTGGTTGGACATTTGTCAGTTGTCTTTGACCCTGATGTTCTGTGTTTTCCTCCCACTTGCTCCCAACAGGAAAGATCTGAGCACCAGCAGTAAGAGAAGCAAACCCATCGTAGGTAAGGTCTGGTAACCTTCTGGTACCTTCATCTTTTCTTCCCTTTTTTGCTTTATTTCTTGGTTTTTGCATGTTTTAGCAACTTTAAGCAAGTTCTGGGAGCTGCAAGAAACTATTTGCTCTATAAAATCATAGAATGGTGCAGGTTGGAAGAGATCGTTGAGCTCATGGAGTCCCACCATTAACCAGGGCACCACTAACCCATGTCCCTCCCTCTTTTTCTTTAACAAACCCTCCAAAACCTTCTCAATTTCTGCCCTATTGATCCTGACAGAAATGACCTTCGAGATCCCTTCCAACCCAAACCATTCCATGAGTTTATAATTTCAATAATTATTATTAAATGGTCTGGCAGGAAAACTCCTAATGCTGTTAGAGAAGAGTTTTGGGTGGTTTTTTTCTTGATTACTACAATGAAAACAGGACAAACTGCAGTAAATCCATCAAAATGAAAATGAAACTTGAGAGAAATTTGGTTTTATTTAGGCATGGGCAATAACAGCCAGTTTTGTTGCTTGTTTTATTGGCTTTTATGAGTGATTTTTTGGAGCAGAGTGAAGACCAGATGTTATTTTGATGGGATATTGTGCTTTTTAAAGATGTTTTGGTCTTAATTCCTTTGTCAACATGGTCACTTCTCAGTCCTGTTTCCAGATTGGAGTTAATAAAATAATTAACATTTCAGAGCTGTCTCACAGATGGAAACTGAACTGTTGACAAACAGGAGGAAGGTTTTGCCTCCAGAATACTAAACAAATTCCCAAAAGCTTTTCTACTGCCTGGATTTCCTTCAGTAGTTTGGGATTAACTTGTGTTTTAGGTTTTGGGGGGTTTTTGGGTCATATCAGTTGAATTCAGAGCTTCACAGAATTGTCTAGATTGGAGAAGACCTTTGAGGTCATTGATTCCAGTCATTAACCTGCAGATTAAACTATTTCTGGGAGTATTTTGATATTCTCTGTAAGGAACTTCACTCATAACTCTACTGACACTTGGGTTTGGGTATTTCATGCAGGTAAAAAAGACAAAACTAAGAAACCAACAGTGACAGGAGGTGATAAAACCAAGAAAACTTCAAGTACTGCAGGTAAGGCAAATGAGAACTTGGAGTCTTTCCTCAGAAAGCACAGGCAGGAGCTTTCCCACCCTTTCCAGAGCAGATTTTTAACCTCAGGCATATACTTATTGTGCAGAAATTTCCCTGTCTGTACATTTTATATCCATTTATAACGAGGAGCAGGAGTTTGTGAAGGGAAACCTCAACACAAATCAATCATGTGGTTGATTTTCTTTGCAAATGAATTAGTGCCAGATATTGAAACTGCTCTTTTCTGCTCTTACTCCAGATGAAGATCTCCAGCTCTCAGCTGAGGCTGAGCTGGAAGAGGAGGAGGTGGAGCTGCCAGACCCACAGGGGGTCACAGAAGAGGATGGAGTCACAGAGCCTGAGGGGTCAGCAGAGACTCCATCCAAAGGAGCCACCAGCCCTGCACCCCAGCCAGGTAACTGACCTCATCAGCCCACTTTTGAGCTGCTTTACTAGTTATAAACTCTATAAAATTAACATTTCTTTCTTGCATGTCTTTATTTTCTTAGAGAATCCTGCCCAGGTGCCTCAGACAGTGACATTGGACTCGGATGAGCTTAAGGAGGCTTTGGTTGATCAAGGTAAGTTGCAAACTGACAGAGTTTCTTATTTCTCTGCTGTTGTGAGCTGCTTGTGAGGCCAGGGAATTAAAGTGGCACAAGATATCACAACAGGACAACCTTGGAGCAACCAAGGAGGTGTCCCTGCCATGGCAGGGGGGCTGGGACTGGCTGATCTTTGAGGTCCCTTCCAACCCAAACCATCCTGTGATTCTAAGAACACTCTGTGTGTGTCTCCTTTGTCACTCTGTGAAATATTCCTTCATTTAACTCAATGATTTTGAGATTTTTCACAGTGATTTTGAGATTCCTCACAACAGCAGCAGTGCTATAATGTAACTCCAGAAGTTCCTAAAGCTCTGCAGGACTTCCAAGAAATCTCCTGAACTACTCAACTCTTCCCCCACCCCTTTTTTTCTTTCCTAGAAGCTACAGTAACAACTACAAAGAGTGAAGAGTCCCCAGAACCATCCAGCAAGGTCAGTGCAACAGTGCTTGAACCTCTGGAAGTTGCTGTCCAAAAACCTCCTCACTGGGGCCACCTCTGGAGTGTTGGGTCCAGTGCTGGGCTCCCCAGTTCCAGAGAGACCAGGAGCTGCTGGAGAGAGTCCAGGGGAGGTTCTGGAGATGCTGGTGGGACTGGAGCATCTCTGAGAAGCCTCAGAGGGGATCTGATCAATATCTAAAGGGTGGGGGCAAGAGGCTGGGGCCAGACTCTGGTCAGTGGTGCCCAGGGCCAGGCCAAGGGGCAGCGGGCACCAAGTGGACCCCAGGAGGTTCCATGTGAGCAGGAGGAGGTGGGTGTTTGTTGTGAGGGGGTTGGAGCCTGGCCCAGGCTGCCCAGAGCGGTTGTGGAGTCTCCTTGTCTGCAGAGATCCCAAAGGGGCTTGGACACGATGCTGGGGGAGCTGCTGGAGCAGGGGGCTTGGACCAGAGCATCTCCAGAGCTCTCTCCAACCCCACCTTGTGGGATTCTGGGATAATTAGAATAGTTAAACAATTGTTTAATATGTTTTGCTGCTAAATCCTATAAAAATTAAATGATGGTTGGTGTGGGAGCAGTTGCAAATGTCATAACTTGCTTTTAAGCAACTGCTTTGTCCTTTTCCTGGTGATTTTCCATAGTCCAAAGCAGTGACCCCTGCAGTAACAGAACATTTCCAAAGTGGAGCTGAAGAACTCTCAGTAATATTAATTTTATTTGTCCCAGTGATTTATACCAGTGACATCCATTTTCCTTTGTCCCAGGAGCCTGATGATGTGTGTGTGGTTCTCATTTCCAACTTGCCTGAGAAAGGCTTTTCCATTGAGGAGGTTTCCAACCTGGCAAAGCCCTTTGGGGGGCTGAGGGATGTGCTGATTGTCTCATCTCACAAGAAGGTATTTAATTAAGGTGGAATTAAATATTAATCCTCCCTAGAGAAGCAGCAGATGTGCCCTTAACAAATAACATGGATAGGAGATCCTTTTGATAAGTTATTATTTTAAATCAATATTAACAAATCTGACAGTGTAATGTGGCAAGCATTGATAGGAGGATCCTTTTGATAAAATATTTAAATTAAATAGCTTATTTTTTCCTTCTTTTCTCAAGGCCTACCTGGAAATCCACAGAAAATCTGCAGATTCCATGGTGAAATTCTACACCTGCTTCCCCATGTCCCTGGATGGGAACCAGCTGGACATCTCCTTGGTGCCTCAGTGCAAGACTGTTGGAGATGAGGCAAGTCATAAAATCTATGGAAAAATCTGTTTTCTGGGTCACATTTCAGCAGAGAGCAGGATCTTGTCCTTCAGCTGCGTTTTCTGCACCACCTCTGATGATTTCCCCTCTTGATTGATTGTTAAATATCTTTTGGGGTCTTCCAAGGCAAGAATAACACAGATCCCAAGTGTTGATACTCTTGATTTTATTAATAAAGCAGAAGATAAGTCAGTGCTGCTGGTAAAGCTGCATTTTCCAGCTCAGGTCTTAAAATATCTTTTTTTTTTTTCTTTGTGTTTTATTCAAAGGAGGCCATATTCAAGGCTCTAATTAAAGATTCTGACCCTCAGGTAAGTTGCTGCCTCTAATTGTCCCTCAAAACCTGTTCCTTTAATTGGAGTGAGCATCCCTCCTCCTGAATTACTCCCTGAGCTTTCCCTCAATTAGATGTTTCTCTCTCTTCACGGGTTGAGGAGCAGGGAGTGAAATGAGTTAATGCCCAGAAATGTTCACTCCTTTGAGCTCCATCAGGCATGAGGGGCAGGGAATTAAACATTTAATGGGGCTCCCTGGAGACCTTCCCCTTCTGGTGGGTCACAACAACCAGCTGCTGGGCACTGGAGCTGGGGGAACAGGGGGTTTGTGCCTCTATATAATGCCATATATTTTTCCTGGGGTTTTTATAGATATTTCAGTTGTTCAGGGCCTTGTCCCCCCCCAGTGTGAGCTGCCCACTGGTGTACGAGGCATTTCAGACAGTGTAGGTGGGGAGAGGTCAGTGAAATTCAGCTTTTGTTTGGTCTGTGCAAGACATTTTCAGGCTATTCTGCATCTAGAGGGGCAGTTGTTGGGTCTGGGGGTGTCTCTGGGCTTGGACAAAATGATACAGGAACCCAAACTCCAGCTAAATACCAAGATCAGCCCCTTTTGGGTAGGTTTTTATACCTTGAGCAACTCACAACCTGCCTGGATTGTGTCTGCTCCTCAAAATACCACATTTTATTTCACCTTCAGCTCAATTTTGCAGTGATCCTTAAAGAGACTTTTGCAAGTTAGAAAATAAAATAGAATTGAAAATAAAACACTCACCTTGATCCTTTTAAGAGCCTTTTTTTATTCTTTCTGGTTCTGTGGAACTCCTGGGAATTCTGACAAATGTGGATGGTCTTGTCCAGCAGGATCTGAGTGAAACAGAAGCTTTCTGAGGGCAGTAGGGGCTGAAGTTTGGGGCAAACCAAACTGTTTTCTCCTGAATTTTCTGTAGGTCAACACTGAGACTCTTCACAACCAGTTTGTGCATCTTGGGAACCTGCCAGATGATGGCTACAGGGAGCTGGAGGCAGTTTGTGTGGGGCTTCGCTTTGGGAAGGTGGATAATTATGTTGTACTCAAGAATAAAAAGAAGGTAAGGAAATAGATATTTTTTCTATGGGCAAAATTTATTAAAAATGAAGTGGTTTTCTCACCTCCCAGTACCAAGAGTCTTCTGCTAACGAGAGGTCAGAGATCCTGGCTCTTTCCTACTCACCCTGGACAAGAAAATATTATTTATTGAGGGAAATGGGTACTTAAAATAAACCATTTTATCTTTTGTCTCACGTGGACAACACCAGAGCAGCTTGGTAGGACCTGGAAGTAGAATTCCTGGGAAATTGCTTAATTGTTGGCATCAATTTTAAGTGGGGGGGAATTAAATTCCCATTTTGTGGGAAACTTGGGGGAAAACCCCATTTTTTTTTTTTCTGATAAGAGAAGTGAAAAGGTCAGAATTGCTGGAAGTGCTTTGCAGCAAGCTGGGATTCTGTATAATGATGATATGATATAATAATGATAGAATAGAATATATTAATGATATGATGCAATGCCATGCAATATAATATTAATGATATAATATGGTATAATAATGATAGAATAGAATATATTAATGATATGATGCAATGCCATGCAATATAATATTAATGATATAATATGGTATAATNTAATATATTAATGACATGATATATTATGATATAATAATGATAGAATATAATATTAATGATATGATATAGTATGGTATAATAATGATAGAATATAATATATTAATGATATGATATAGTATGGTATAATAATGATAGAATATAATGTATTAATGATAGAATATTATATTATATTACATTATATAACATTATATTATCTGTAGAACAACTTGAATAGCTGGGAAATCTTAAAGATGTCTTGGAAAAATAGCCCTTTTTGATCTTGATAGCTAAAAGGTGAAGAAGGGAGAGACCTGAAGTGCAGCAGATGAAGTTGGGTGTGGGGATCATTTGGTGTCTTTAATAGATGGGATTTTGTAGTTTCCTTCCATTGGCACAAGATTCTTCTTGTCCTCATGTGGAGAAACTCATGAGTCAAAGCTGGACGTGTCCAGGAGCTGGAAGGTTGGACACACATGGGCAGGGAAGCTCCAGGATCCAGGATTTATGATGTTCCATCACACCAGATATCCCAACTGTGACTGAGCTTCTTCTGCAGCACAGGAATGAGAGGAATTAAGTTCTCTGAAGCTTGGGCTTTGTTTTTGTCCTTCCAGGCCATCCTGCAGCTGGACAGTGCCAAGTCAGCCAGGTCCATGCACAGCTTCCTGCAGCAGTACCCCTACAACATGGGGGAGCACACCCTGACCTGCACCCTGTCCCCCAACAGAGAGGCTGCTGAGGTGAGGGGAGGTCTCTTCTTTCTTCAGTGATCAGTTATCTTGGTGCAGTAGGGCCAGGAGGGGCAGCTCAGGGTGGTGTTTGCTGTCGTGGGTGAGAGTGAAAACTGCCAGGACCTTCTGCACACCTCCCTGACAGGAGGTTGGAGCTGGAGGGGCTGAGATCTCTTGTCCCCAAGTGATGGGACATGAGGAGATGGCCTCAAGTTGCCCCAGGGGAGGTTGAGGTTGGAGCTGAGGAACAATTTGTTGGTGGTCAGGGCTGTGAAGGGCTGTGCCAGGCTGGGCAGGGCAGGGCTGGAGTCCCCATCCCTGGAGGGGTTTCCAAGGTGTGGAGCTGTGGTGCTGAGGGCCAGGGGTTAGTGGTGCCCTGGCAGGGATGGGGCAATAGTTGGGACTCCATGACCTTAAAGGTCTCTTCCAACCAAAACAATTCGATGCTCTCCAAAGCATGGACTGATTTTAAAGTGCACTGACAGAAACTGGACCATCTGTGATGCCACCTCCCAGCTCCACACCCTCCATCCCTACTACTGGAGTCCCCTCATGCCTTTGTTATTCCCCCACTATGAAATTGAGGCATCAGCAGCAAAAGTGGAGAAACAAAACCCCCGGGGGATTAAGTGAGCACTTGTGCTCCTGCTGGCACCAGTGACTGGAGTGCTCTGGACGTGTCAGTGCCCTCCTTTGTTGCAGCCAAGGCTGGTGGAACATGGCCAGGGACAAAGGCACGTCCTTGGGTGGCTCCACAAGAGGTAGGGAACAGGCAGACACTGCAGGAGTGACTCAAACCAT
>VYZX01007683.1:1307-13855 GCA_013401335.1 Brachypteracias leptosomus | reverse complement strand
TATGCAATATAAATTCCTTAGGGCACCATTTTAAACAATTTACTGTCATTTTTTGGCCTTTTCAGGTGATCTCTGCTTCAATTGGGGCTCGTGATGTCCCTAATTACCTGAATTATGCAGTCAGAGATAATTAAACCCTGATTTTTTTTTTACCCTTTCAGGCTGAAGTTACCAAAAAAGAAGTGAAGAAAGAGGAGGGCAGCAAAGGAAGGTAGGATTTGGGGTGTTTAAGGGGGTTTTATACCTGTATATTGTTCCTGGAGTGAATACCTGAGATGAAGCAGGTTGCTCTCACTCAGCTCCATGACCAGACCCCTCTGGAGATCCACCAACCCTTCCCTATGTGTCCCTGGTGTGTGGGACATGCTGTGTCTTGCTGTGACATCTCTTTGAAATCCAAAGAACATGGAGAAAGGGGCTGAAATCCTGTTTTCTGGGTAGTTTGTGGAGGAGTTCTCATTTTTAACTCATTTAGCCAGGATCCTGCCACAGCTCCTGGAAGGTGTGTTTGGGTAAGAGGATTTTTTGGTGTGTTTAACCAAGAAGTGTTTGTTTTTATTTCATCCTGCAGCTCTTTCCCTCTCTCAGAGCACCTGGCTCTGCTCTTTCTGCTCCTAAATGCTAAAAATAAACTGAAATTTCCTCATTTAACTTCATTTTGGCAGATTTTAAACGAGCTGTTTAGGTGCTCTGTTAACATCAGAGCCNTTCTCATTTTTAACTCATTTAGCCAGGATCCTGCCACAGCTCCTGGAAGGTGTGTTTGGGTAAGAGGATTTTTTGGTGTGTTTAACCAAGAAGTGTTTGTTTTTATTTCATCCTGCAGCTCTTTCCCTCTCTCAGAGCACCTGGCTCTGCTCTTTCTGCTCCTAAATGCTAAAAATAAACTGAAATTTCCTCATTTAACTTCATTTTGGCAGATTTTAAACGAGCTGTTTAGGTGCTCTGTTAACATCAGAGCCTGGAAATAAATGGTGGGGTTGGATTGTTCCATTTACAATTTGTTTTATGGATGTTGCTTGTGGAAAAATTCCTACTTGTGGAGTAACTGTTGGTTTGAGAGCCTGGAGTATGTTAATTTTATGAATGGATAGATCATTATCAGAGCTTGTGTTAATTAATATGACTTAAACCACCTTCTGTGACTCAAATCCCTATTTCTGGAGAGGTTCTATCATTAAAAGCCAAGCAGAACTGGGTCATAATGGGCCTAAATTCCAATTTCTGGTCCTGCCATCAGCCCACCATGGGCTGTTTGAACTTCCAAACCTGGTTCTTTCCCAAGGCAGGTGAAACTCTCTTTATTTCCCCAAAACCTCTCCCCAGATCCCATTCCCTTCTGGAGGTGGGTGGTTCCTGAGATGCCTCCAGCTCCCACCAGGCAGGTGACCTTTGGGATTCCAGAGCAGTGGGGCTTCAGCTCGTGGTGGTGATGGAGCAAAACCAGTGGCTCTCACATGAGAGTCCTGTTGAATGGGGAAAACTGTTAAACAGGGAATATTTACATTTTCCCCTGCAAATTCTCCTTGTCCAAGTCACCTGTCTTCTTCTTGAAAGCCTCTGAGACCAGGCTGAGCCTTTTTTTGGTTACATTCCAGAAGAAGCAGGAAAGATCTTCATTATTATCTATCTTAGGACCTTGTTTCATGTTTCTGGGGAGCAGAAGGGGTTGTCCTCTTGGTGGGCCAGGACGAGGAGATGGTCTCCAAAGAGCTTTGGGATGCTCCTGGCAGCTGGGTGCTTGTCAGCAGCTCACCCAGTGCTGTGCCTGAGGTGGTTGCCATGTTCAGGTGAACCTCTCTGGGCTCTTCAGGACCTTCCTGGCATGTCCACATGCTGCATCTTTCCTGGACAGGTCTTTGAGGGGTTCCTTCAAGCACCTTGATGCTTCATTGGGCTCACTCCTTATCTCTGCTTCTTGCTGCTCTCCTTCCACTGCTCCAGGGTCTGGGTTGAATCAACTCTGTGCTGTGAAGAGCAGATTGGCCACTCCTGAGACATCCTTACCCCAGGGCTGAGGACTCCACCCCTGCCCTGCCCAGCCTGGCACAGCCCTGACCACCAACAAATTGTTCCTCAGCTCCAACCTCAACCTCCCCTGGGGCAACTTGAGGCCATCTCCTCTTGTCCTGTTGCTTGGGTCAAGAGATCTCAGCCCCCACATCCCCACAACCTCCTGTCAGGAGTTGTGCAGAGCCAGAAGGTCTCCCCTGAGCCTCCTTTGCTCCAGCCTCAACCCCCCCAGCTCCCTCAGCTGCTCCTCACCACACTCCTGCTCTACACCCTTCCCCACCTTCTCTGGCCACGCTCCAGCCCCTCAAGCTCCTTCTGGGAGTGAGGGGCTCAAACCTGACCCCAGAATTCCAGGTTGTTCCTCCCCACCTTCTCGATGGCTGTTTGCATGGTGCTTGCATAGCCCAGATGTTCACTGACTTCACCTGCCCCCACCTCTCTTCCCCCCATGGCTTGTGTCTCCATCTCCCTAACCCTCACCTCTTCAAGCCTTCACATTTCCCTCCGTGCTCCAGTTGATCAAGCCTTCCACTGGGGGTCTTCCCAGGCCTTCAACCTTCCCTGCTCTTCTTGATGTCCACGAGGGTTATCCAGATGTCCACGAGGGTTATTCAGATGTCCACAAGGGTTATCCAGATGTCCACCCTCTCCTCCTCCAGGCAGGTTCTGAGCAGCCACAGCCCAGGCTGCTCCATCGAGCAGAACCCCCAGTTAATTCAGGGCTTGCTTTGGGAGGTTGGCACCTCTTCCATCTAGAGATGTTGGGATGCTCCTTTTCTCAGACTCTGGGGGAAAAGGGGCACAGACATCTCTAATTTCAGCACCTCCTGAGCTCATCTCCAGAGGGTTCTTTCTTTCAGAGCAGAATAAACCCTTCCTGTAACTGAAGCTCTCTGAAAAGCTCTTTCCTCTGTGCTGGCACCTCGGGTTTTGTTGCAGGAGCTGATGATGGGATTACACAGGGAAATCAGAGCCTGGTGCCTCTGGTGTCTTCTCCACTCTTGTGCCAGCTCAAACCCAAAGCAAACCCCTCCCTGCCCCCAAACCTGAACCAGAATAACCCCCAAACTTCCACTGGAAGAGTCTCTGGGTTGGTGATTTCAGAGTCTTCTGCTTTAGAATCATGGAAGAGAATCATTGAGGTTGGAAAAAACCTCTAGGGTCAGCAAGTCCAACCTTTGCCCAGCAGCTCCTTGACCCCTAGACCATAGAATCATTGAGGTTGGAAAAGACCTTGAGGGTCATCAAGTCCAACCTTCATCCAACATCTCCCTGACCCCCAGACCATATCCCCAAGCTCCACATCTACTGGTTTGTTGAACCCCTCCAGGGCTGGTGACTCCAGCACCTCCCTGGGCAGCCTGTCCCAGTATCCCACCACTCTTCCAGTAAAGAACTTCTTCCTACCATCCAATCTAACCATGAACCACTGGTAACTCCTGTAGATGGGGAGACTGGAGCTTTACTGGTGCTCGAGATGTGCTCCCACCATCTTGCACCAGGAGATCTCAATTTGGGGACCTCACCTCAGCGTTGAGGTCCCAGGGAGCATCTGCAGCCACCTCGAGAGGTCTGCTCAGCTCAGAGTGTGAGGCTGGTGGTGCTGAGGTGGATGAAAAGGAAGCCCAAAGATGTTTGCCTCTGGTTTTAACCATTTTACCACGTTTCCCAATGCAGTAAATCAGGACCCCCCCCCTCACCCCACCGTTGGCCTCAAGAGGTGTCTGGTAACTGTAGAATTCTCAACATAGTTTGATTTCTTGTGTTTTTTTCAAATGCATTTTTAGCTCTGGCTTGAAAAATTATCCAGAGGGATCAGGAGTGGTGCAAAGAGCAGCTGATCCTCCAGTAGAGCCTAGTGGGGCAAAGCAAGGACCCGTTCCCCTCTCTGATGGCAAAGCCAAGATGCCAGCAGGACAGATAGAGACCTCTGAGTCCCACCTTGAAAGAGCAGTGAGGGAACCTCCCGGGAGACCAGCAGGAACAGCCAAGGAGAAGGTGGATGCTGGAGATGGAGCTCCTGTGGCTGAAACTGAATCACCTGGAGTGAAGGCAGAGGAGATGCTGCTGCCACCTTCCACCCTGGAGAGAGGAGAGGCAGCTAAAGATGATTCCCCAGAGCTGCTTGAACCTCCTCTTGTGTCTGCAGCAGAGAAGGAGGTCAAAGAGGAAGGTGAAGAGCTGGCTGCTCCTGCTCGTGGACCACCAGAAGACTTGTCCCTTGAGGGCAAGGCTGGAGATGTGCCACCAGATTGTGCTGTGAAGCCAGCAGTGGGGGAACCGATGGGGACCAGCCCTGAAGAGCTGCCCCCTGCCTCTGACACAGCCCTGGTGGGGCTGGTGTCACCTGGTGTCCCACGACCAACCGGCAAGGTGGATGCTCCTGAAACAAACCCTGTTTGTGATGCTGTGATGGCCAAACCTGAACCGCCTGGAGCTTTGACAGCAGAGAACAAACCTGTGCCTAAAGCTGGGCAGGCCACAGAGAAGAAGCTGGAGGTGGGTGGAGAGGTGAACCCAGAAGAGTCTGTGCCCAACGTTGGAAGAGCTGCTGAGGAGAACCCCGGAAAGCTCTTGGTCAAGGCTGGGGCAGAGACAGAGAAGAAGCCTGAAAAATCCCTGGCCAAGGTTGGGGCTGCTGGGGAAGATGCTGCAGATGCTGGTGGTGAGAACAACGAGGGCACTTTGACCAAAGGCCACCCAAACAAAGGATCAGGACCAGCCAAACCTGACGAACCCCCCAAAGAAGCGACGTCAAACTCCTCCTTACCTGCCAGGGAATCTCCCTTTCTTGGTAAGGTGTTTTTGAAGGCAGTGGTGTCTCTTCCAGACATATCCAAGTCAAGAGTTCCAGGATGGAGAAACCAGCCCTCCCCGTGTCCAGGAGGGGAGCAGAAATCTCCCTCCAGACCCGAGACCAGAGACCAAGCAACGGTGGAGAAGAAAATGGCCCCAAAAGAAGCAGAACACCCACACCCCGGCAGCGTCCCCCCAAGCCTGGAAGATGGCAGCAGGTGTAAAGGGAGCAGAAGCTCTGCTGCTGATGGAAAGGGAGGCAATGGGAGGAGTTCATCTCAGCAGGAGAAGGACCCCCGAGTGGAATCTAGGGCTAGTTCAAAACAATCCCAAGAGGGGGAGAGTAGAACATCCAGCCTGAAGAAAGCCACCAGCAGCAGCACTAAGGTGAGGAGGGCAGGAAGGCCCAGCAGGGTGTGCCCTGAGCAGTACCCTAACTCCATCCTTCTCTCAGATGTTGAGTGTGATGGGCCCAGGAGATGTTTGTGGTCCCCTTCCCTTTGCCATTAATCCCCCAGCTGGTTCTGGGCCCCCAGGAGAGGTGGAGTAAAGCCAGGTTAGATGAGATGCTGGCAACGCAACTTCCTAACTGCTTTGGAAGCGCTGCTTGGAAATAAAATAAATAAGGTGGGAAGGTGTTTTTTGGAGCAAGTCTTCACTGAGTGTCTGAACTTGATGTTCTCAAATGGGAAGTAATAAGTTCTCTGTCCTCTGGTGAGCTGGTGGTTGCTTGGTCAAGTCCTGCATGGACACTGGTTACCCAAAAGAGGCTGCTGAGTGACCTGTCACCAGAGACTATGCCCGGACTGGTGGCTGGTGTAGCTCTGTGCTGGCCAAGGAGCTCAGAAGCAGCCTGGACAACTTTAAAAATTAAATAGTGGAGTTTTGTTGTTGTTTGTTGGCTTTTGTGGGCAGGTTCCCCTGATCTCCTGTGAACTTGGGTCTGATCTTGCAGGTCTCTGCTGCTGGCAACGTGAAAACCTCCAAGAGTGGCTCAAGCAGCAACACGAAGCAGAAGGAGGTAAGGATGGAACCCAAGAGGGGAACCTTCATCTGGTTCAACCCCCTGCCATGGCAGGGACACCTCCCACTAGAGCAGGTTGCTCCAAGCCCCATCCAACCTGGCCTTGGACACCTCCAGGGATGGAGCATCCACAGCTTCCTTGGGCAACCTGTGCTCAGAGTGAAGAACTTCTCCCTAATTTCTAATCTAGATCTACCTAATCTTAAAAATTGATCTTAAATCTAATCTAAATTTGAGAGAGAATTAATTAATTGGATCTTTCTCTATCACCTCACTTGTGAGAAGAGGAGAGGCTGAGATCTTCCAGCTCTTCATAAATGATTTTGTACCCCAGGAGGGAGTCAGAACATCTCCAGCCGTGGTACCTCTTCCATGCAAAGAGATTTTTCCATGCAACCCAGGGAAGCCCCATCCCTGGAGATGTTCAAGACCAGGTTGGATGGGGCTTGGGGCAACCTGCTCTAGTGGGAGGTGTCCCTGCCATGGCAGGGGGGTTGGAACTGGGTGATCTTTAAGGATCTTCTCTGTGAGACTGAAGGCCTGAAAATTGGGGGTTACCCTTAAGCCACGTTGCTTTTTTGGGTTCTTTTGGGGTTTTTTTGGTCCCCTTGAGCCAAGTAGATACTTTTCATGAGGCACCATTGCTGGGTGAACATTAAACTCTGTTATTTTTCCCTTTCAGGAAGAAGAGCTGTTTCCATTCAACCTGGATGAGTTTGTGACTGTGGATGAGGTCGTGGAGGAGGTTGAGTCCCCCGTGAAGACCCGTCGGAATCCCCCAAGGGGGAAGAGAAAAGATGGTGCCAAACCCACCTCCTCTTCTGAGCCCAGCTCCAAGAGGAGGAAAGGGAAGAGCTCCACAGGCCGTGCTGCTGAGAGCGAGCTCTCCTTTGTCACCCTGGATGAGATTGGGGAGGAGGAGGACGTGGCCACACACCTCATGGGGGTGGCTGGTTTAGAAGCCCTCAGCGACCCCCAGGGCCTGGTGGTGGTGGATGAAGTGATGGAAGAGGAGGAACTTCTCTCGGAAGCTGTGAAGGACCCCCAGTCCCTCGTTACCTTGGATGAGATCTGTGACCAGGAGGAGCTTGGCTCTCAGAAGGACATCCCCAGGTCGGTGTTTGAGGAGCAGGATCTGAAAGCTGAGCCCCTGGTGACTGTGGATGAGATTGGGGAGGTGGAGGAGCTGCCTCTGAACGAACCTACGGGCCTGAATCTTGAGGAGGTGCTGCAGCAGAAGGAGGAGGATGAGAAAGCAGCTGCTGAGGACACTGGAGATGGGGCCTCCTCCCAGGTGCCAGATGATCCCAGTGCTCTGGTGACGGTGGATGAAATCCAAGAGGACAACGAGGACAACCCTCTGGTGACTCTGGATGAAGTGAATGAAGATGAGGATGATTTCCTGGCGGATTTCAACCGCCTGAAGGAGGAACTCAACTTTGTGACAGTGGATGAAGTTGGAGAGGAGGATGAGGAAGAAGAAAACACTTCCCCAGGGAAGAATCTGAACGAGGAGGAAGACACTGGAGATGCTGCTGCTGTTGCAGGACCAGAAGAAGAAGAAGCTGCTGCTGTCACAGGACCAGAAGAGGAGGCCACTGGTGCTGTTGCAGGACCAGAAGAAAAGACAGTTCTAGGGCACACGAGTCCCAAAGAAGTGGTGGTGGCCTCCAAGGCAGAAGGTAAGAAACCTCTCATCATGTCTAGAGGGGAAGGAGAAGGTGAGATGTTTGTGATCAGTGTGAGAACCTTGCAGCACCTCCCACTAGAGCAGGTTGCTCCAAGCCCCATCCAGCCTGGCCTTGAACACCTCCAGGGATGGGGCTTTCCTGGGCTGCAGGGAAAAATCTCTTTGGACTCCAGAGCTGGCCCCAGCACTGCAGGGGGGTCTCCCCAGACACCTTGATGTGGCTAAAAGGGGGGACAACAGTTTCTCCTCTGCCCTTTGACTCCCTGACCCCCTGCAGATCATTTATAGCCTTTAATTAGGGGGCAAACATCATGAGATCAGGTGAGGGACATGGGTCAGAATCAGGTCCAAAGACCTCCCCCCAGCTCCTAAGCTGGATCCAGAGGGAGAAATGGAGAAGAAAACCTCCAGTGTGGCACCAGCAAAGGGTTAAGGAGGTGAGTGGGGAGGACATGGAGAAGAGGATTCCAGGCCAGGGCTCTTCATGATGTCCTCCCCTGGGGTTTGAGGTTCTTTCTTCCTGCTGACATAGCTCAGCTCTGACACAGCAGCTTTTGTTCCAGGGTTTTTGAAGAGCTTTTTCCAGCTCCCTCACGGATGTGGAGGAGCTGCAGAAGCAGCAGATACCTCACCTAGAATTATTTTCAACCTCACTTGCTGCAGCCATCAGGAGAAGGATTTAGTTGACTGAATAAACCCCCTGAATGGAAATATCTGAATGGAGAGGGTTGGTTTTGAGGCATGAGCTTTTAGAGCAAGATCTAAACTACCTTTAATGAGCTAATAACTTTTCCTTTAACATCTCTTTATGGCCTCCAGGAGATGAGGTGACACCAGGAGATAAAGAACCAGAGGCTGAGCAGAAGAAAACGGCTCCTTCAGGTGTGGCAAAGACACAGAGTACTCCAAAAGGTGAAACCAAACCCCAAATCCTCCCCTAAACTCCCCCCAAAACCCACCCCACACTCTCCTCATGTCCTGTCTCTTGTTCCTTGGGAGAAGAGCCTGACCCCACCTGGCTCCAACCTCCTTTGAGGGAGGTGTGGAGATGTTTCAACTGGATTCCCCCCAATAATAACTAATTTTTAATCATTTCTTTGTTCCTGGGCTCTTCTAAAGCTGCTTTTCTGTTCCTGTCCCTGCAGACCTGGATTACCTGGTGCCCAAGGCTGGGTTCTTCTGCCAGATCTGCTCCCTCTTCTACGCAGATGAGACATCAGTGAAGAACCACTGCAAGACACCTCTGCACCAGCAGAACATGGAGGTAGGGCCAGAGCTGCTCTGCAGCCATGGGGTGGGCTGGGACTGGGGCATCTGTGTGCCCAGCACAGGCTGAGAGCCCTGGGGCTGCTGAGCTGCACAAGAGAAGCCTCAGAGGGGATCTGATCAATGCTGCTCAAGAGCTCAAGGGTGGGGGCAAGAGGCTGGGGCCAGACTCTGGTCAGGGGTGCCCAGGGCCAGGCCAAGGTTGTGAGCAAAGACCTGAGTGGTTTGTGATGGAGATCACAGGGTCCCAGTGTCAGGAGAAGATGGGGTGTGGTGAGGAGCAGCTGAGGGAGCTGGGGGGGTTGAGGCTGGAGCAAAGGAGGCTCAGGGGAGACCTTCTGGATACCCACAACTCCCTGACAGGAGGTTGGAGCCAGGTGGGCTGAGATCTCTTGTCCCCAAGTCATAGGACAAGAGGAAAGGGTCTCAAGTTGCCCCAGGGGAGGTTGATGTTGGAGCTGAGGAACAATTTGTTGTTGGTCAGGGCTGTTTTGGGCTGTGCCAGGCTGGGCAGGGCAGGGGTGGAGTCCCCATCCCTGGAGGGGTTTCCAAGGCTGGAGCTGTGGTGCTGAGGGCCAGGGGTTAGTGGTGCCCTGGCAGGGATGGGTTAACAATGGTTGGACTCCATGATCCCAAAGACCTTTTCCAACCAAAACAATTCCATGATCCCTGCTCTGTTTTTTACCAGTGACTTCATGGGCTCCTTTCCTTTATTTCCACAGAAGTTCATGGCCAAGCAGAAGGAGGAAGACAACGGTGGGGAAGAGCCCAGCTCGAGGTGATTGGAGGAGAGAAGAGGAATTCTCCTGGTGAAGGAAACTTAGGGTCCAGTCCATTTTGTGTATTTTGTTATCATTTCCTTTGTAATTTTGTTTCCACGAGAGGCGGTTCCATGTTGTATAAATTCCATCTGGGTAGAGACAGACTGAAAAAAACCCACAAACCCCAAAGATCTGGTGGCTTTGGTGTGTGCATCAGATGATCTGGGAAGGGGCTTCTTCACAGAGGTCCACAAGAAATAAATGTTCTTACTGTACATTGAACCCCAGGGGGTGTTTGCTGTGGTTTATTGGGGTCTGGGAGCTCTGGAGAGACAGACCAAGGGCAAGGTCCTGCCTGGGGGTGGGACAACCTCCAGTATGAGGCTGGGGGTGAAGGGCTGGAGAGCAGGAGAAGGTCTTGGGGGTGAGGAGCAGCTGGAGCTGAGCAGAGGGGGCCCCAGCAGTGGTGGGAGGGCTGGAAGGCTCTGCTGGGAGGCCAGGCTGGGAGAGCTGGGCTTGGTCAGCTGGAAAAGGCTCCAGGGAGACCTTCTGGGGGCCTTGCAGGACTTCAAGGGGCCTGTCAGAAAGATGGGGACAGAGTTTTGAGCAGGGCCTGTTGGGACAGGACAAGGGGGGATGGTTTGAAACTAAAAGGGGGAGATTTAGATGGACTGGAAGGAGAAATTGTTGCTGAGGGTGTTGGAGCCTGTGCCAGGTTGGCCAGGGAGGGGGTGGCTGCCCCAGCCCTGGCACCATTGCAGGGGAGGTTGTTTGGGGCTCTGAGCAACCTGAGGTAGTTGAACATGTCCCTGCTCAGGTGTGGGACTGGATGACCTTTAAAAGGTCCCTTCCAACCTCAATCCTCCCATGATTCTGTGACTGGGGGGAGTCATTGCTGAGGTCTCTCTCCAGTGACACTTGGCAGAGCTCAGAGCAGGTGGAATTCCCCAGGGTACGTGTACTCCACGCTGCCCCAGAACATGGGAGCCCCAGGATGATCCCACAATCCTGGAGATCCAGCTTCTCCTGGAGAAACCCCAAGGAACCATCCAAGGTAGGAGAAGCCTCGTGGTTCCAAAAGCTGCTCCGAGGACTTGGTGCTGGGTCAGGTTCTGCTCCACGGTGACTTCTCCACTCCCTGGACCTCTTTCTGCCTCATCCTTCCCTTGGGGACACCAGAACATCTCTGATAAAACCAGGTAAGAGCTTCAATGGCCCCAGGAAAAGCTGCAGGAGCTGGGGTGGGATCAACTTACCTGGGGCCTTCTGGCTCTGCACAACTCCTGCAAGGAGGTTGGAGCCAGGAGGGGGTGAGATCTTGTCCCCAAGTGATGGGACATGAGGAGATGGCCTCAAGTTGTCCCAGGGGAGGTTGGGGTTGGAGCTGAGGAACCATTTGTTGGTGGGCAGGGCTGGGAAGGGCTGTGCCAGGGGAGGAGGGACCTCCCTGAGCCTCTTGCTGGGAAACCCAGGGTTAAAAATAACGGCCCCAAAATAGCCGGGTGCTGTCACCACCCCTGTCCCTCACCCTGGTGGCCCCCAAAGGGGGGTCCATGTGTCCCCCCCCCACCAGCTGGGGACACTGAGGCAGGGGAAGGAGCATAGAGATGGTCTTCAAGCCCCACTGGTGCCACTGGTCCCAGTAGGACCCCCAAGGTGGGGGTTTGTGCCATATAGGGTCACCCCCATGTCGCTCACCCCCCCATTTCCCACCCAGGGGGTCATCTTGACCCCCCCAGGGGCTGACATTGACCCCCCCCAAGCCTGGCCCTGCTCAACTCGGGGGGTCTCCATCAACCCCACCATGATCTAACCCACATGGGGGGCTTGGAGGGGGTCCTGGGGGGGGTCTTGCTCCTTCAGCCCCCCCCCCATGAGGAAGAGCAGTTCATGGGCCCTCCTGGGGGGAGCAGATCCCCCTTTTTTTGGGTTCTCATCCTCCTTTGTTGAGGTTTTCAGCCCCCATTTTGGGGGTGCTCAGTCCCCTTTTTGGGGTGTTCATCTCCCTTTTTTGGGGGTGTTCAGCCCCCTTTTTTGTGGGTTCTCATCCCCCTTTTTTGGGGTTGCTCATTCCCCTTTTTTGGGGGTTCTTAGCCCCCTTTTTGGGGATGCTCATTCCCCTTTTTTGGGGTGCTCATCCCCCTTTTTTTGTGGGTTCTCTTCCCCCTTTTTGAGATTCTCCTCCCCCTTTTTTTGGGGGTTTCATCCCCCTTTTTTGGTGCTGCTCATCCCTCTTTTTTGGGAGTTGCTCAGCCCCCTTTTTGGGGTTCTCAGCCCCCCTTTTTGGAGGTTCTTAGCTCCCTTTTTGGGGCTGCTCAGTCCCCCTTTTTTGGTGATGTTCAGCCCCTTTTTTGGGGGTTGTCATCCCCCTTTTTGGTGCTGCTCATCCCCTTTTTTTGGGTGCTCATCCCCCTTTTTTGGGGTGCTCTGCCCATTTTTGGGGATGTTCAGCCCCCTTTTGGGTTCTCATCCCCCTTTTTTGAGGTTCTCATCCCCCTTTTTTGGTGTTGCTCATTCCCCTTTTTTTGGGTGCTCATCCCCCTTTTTTGGGGTGCTCTGCCCATTTTTGGGGATGTTCAGCCCCCTTTTGGGTTCTCATCCCCCTTTTTTGAGGTTCTCATCCCCCTTTTTTGGTGTTGCTCATTCCCCTTTTTTTGGGTGCTCATCCCCCTTTTTTGGGGTGCTCTGCCCATTTTTGGGGATGTTCAGCCCCCTTTTGGGTTCTCATCCCCCTTTTTGAGGTGTCCAGCCCCTTTTTTAGGGTGTTCAGCCCCTTTTTGGGGGGTTCTCATCCCCCTTTTTTGGGGATGCTCAACCCCCACCCCCCTCCCGCAGGCTCCCCATGTGGGTTGTATGTGTGGTACCAACTCCCCTTCCCTCCATCCTCTCGAAGCATCCCCCAAATCCCTGCTTGGGGGGCACAAAACCTCCTGCATCCCTTCCCCTTTAAGAGGGGCGGGGATAGCGGGGCTGGGGGAGGAGGAGGGGGGTGGATGGG
>VYZX01007682.1:85107-100482 GCA_013401335.1 Brachypteracias leptosomus | reverse complement strand
ACCAACAGCTTGGCTCTTCCTGCTCCCTCCTGCCAAAATTTGCAAAATGCACAGTTGTATCACTGCACAACTTGAAGCAGGCAGAAAAGGACAGCTTTGCTCTTGAAGATACTTGCTTAGTATGCAAATCTGCTCCCTCTACCACCCACTGTGTTCCTGCATGATCTACATGTGCATGGCTACATGGTGAAAACAAGGAAGTGGAATAGCAGAGACATTCTCTACCATTCTTTAAGCTTCCTGAGGGTCTAGTAGAAACCATTCTGCATTCAGAGCCCAAAGACATTCACCAAGTCATCCATCTCTACCTCCCCTTGACAAACATCCCCAAGAGCATGCAATGGGAACAAGTGAAATTTTCAGTATACTGTAACATCCTGTAGCAAAGAGCAAATTAATGCTTCTGCATACACAGTACCTGAGAAAGAATGGCTTCTCCTTCACTGTCTCCGTAAGTCAGATGAACAATAACTATGTCTTTATCAGCATTATTTAGTCGACTCAACGTCTTCACTTTGCCAGTATCTTCCTTCGTCACTTTCTCAAAAATACAGCCACTGACCAAAAGATTTAACTTAATTTCAGTGCTGTCCATTTTAGAGACCACCAATTCATGAACAGTCTTCTTCAGTTTGCTTTTTCTCTTTATTTGTATGCCATCAAATGTAAAAGATGAAGAAAACCCTAGAATCTTTCCACCTTTTGATAAAAACTTCATGAACTGTTTGTGGTTCTCCTCAGAAATAGGCTTCTCAGTGGCAATGATCAACAGGAGCNATTGCAGAAGTATGGAAATAAGCATAAAAGTTCTTAACAGAAATACACAAAATATATCTGAAAAGTTAACCCTGCACTATTTCCCCATGGTTACATTCAAAATTACTACTCGTAGGTAACAAAATAGCGACAGAGTAGAAATCAAACTTTTTGCTTACCTGTAATACATATGCAAACAAAAATACCACATAAGAAACAAGGTGTATTTAAGTGACCACTGAATTTGTCTTGGAGGTTAAATCTCAAACAACTGAAATGTAAGCAGAAGCCTTACCTCATCAGAAGAGAGAAGGTAAATGGGTTTTAACATTGGAATTTCGCTTAATTCACAACGCAGGCCAAGTGATATCAGGATCTCCTTGAGAACTTCATATCTCTTGCTATTGCTTATCTTAAGCAAATTAAAATCCTCTTCTGTTTGGACATCCATAGAATTTATATCCAATTCCAAGTGTGCCTGGCAGGACATGTGCAAAGGGGATAAAAAAAAAAAAATTANTTAATTATGATCTTCATCTTTCATATATGATCTACTTTACTAAAATTCAGATAAATACAGTAAAATGGGGTGAGGGAGAAACAGAATAGTACAGAAAGAAAGGGAAACAACAAGTCTGTGACAGAATATTTAATAGCTGATGTCACTGTCAGTCCCCTGAAGAGAAAACAATAAGACTTTTCAAATCCAGACTGGAAGTCATTTAAAATTATAAAATGACACACTAATCCTTCTAATCTGATTTTTGAAGCTATGCTGTAATGCCCTTTTTCTGGGGAAAACCTCTACAGTATTAAGTTTTACGACAGTAGAAGGGTCAATTTAAACGGTACAGCAAAGCAGGTTTCACCATGGAGCTTGCAGAAACGGATAGCAACAGTATCTAATCAATTTTCTAGAACAAGCATACAGCACATGGGTGGCAAAGCTTCCTACATCAAGCTATAAACATGCTACTATGTGTAACAGAGTTTCCAATAAGATAGAAGATTTAATCTGGTAAACTGATAAGAGACAAAAACACTCCTAAGAAACTCGATTTCTGATGCATATAATTGCTAGAAGAGTTTCTGCTACCTGGTATGTGATCAGTTAAATTTGAGCACTCTGTGCTTCTGAGAAAGTTGTCCTGTAACTATAAAGTATTGGCAAAAATAAGTCCTAGAATCTTTCATAAAGTTTATTCAGCTTTGTCTCCATTATATTATCGCATTCCTTAAATACTGGTAAATAAATCTTGCTCTGCTTTTGTTAACATGCTGCTTGAAAGCAAAGGCAGAGTAAGGAAAGTGATCTAATTGTGAGTAGCCATGCTAAACCAAAACTGTTTACCTCTGCTCCTACTGAGGCTAACTCAAAACGTGCCAGTTGTCTTCAGGTTTGCTTTATAAGTTGTAGTCAGAAATGCCTGAAATCCCTCTAGATTTAATAGCACAGGTTATACACCCAGATAGATGCATACATCCAGGACATAGACTTTATTTTCTAAACTTAATGGTATCTCTTATCAGCTCTTCTATCACTCAAAACTTTAGCCAGGTGTCTGTGAATATTTAAATAATCAGTGATCAACATTTACCTTCAACACAGCCATGGAATCTTCCTCACCCATTTATCCAGGAAGACAGAGGGTAACAATAATAAAAAGAGATTATGGACATGTGAACTTCTCTGTGGTTTAATTTATAGAAGGGGTGCAGGTTATGTTTGGTTGTTGGGTATTTTTAACAGAGATCACAATACCATAACACTGGAGAGGTACCTATTTGCTGGGATATTATTATTCTTAAGTGGAATGAATAAGATCTTGGCTCATTCCAGGCTCCCTCACTTCTGTCCCCAAGGTGTTCTGAGCTATTTGCTAGGTGCAGAATGTTGCACCTAGTGCAGAATTAAAAGTTTAAAGCCTGAAGAAGACTAGATTCCAGAAGAGTAGATTCCCCCTGCCCCCAATAGATGAGGAACATATATCAACTGACAGAAAACATGTCAAGGTTTAGAAAACAAAAAACAAGTTCTAGATTTTTAATTTTGACAATAAATAGAAAAAAAAATGCATTCCAGATGAATAAAGAAGTTTTTTAAATGACAGAAGAGCAAGGCCATCATGACCCTGACATCCATTTAGAAATTAGCCTTAATCAAAACACTGCTAAAGAAACCATAAAATGGTTCACTTCATTCACAATAGTAAGATACAAACAGAATATAACTGAGTCAACAGTAACAATACTAGCAAAAAAAGAACCAACAGACCTAAATCAACAATGGCATTTTGATACAGTCAGAGACTAACTTGCTCAAGCAAGACTTGTACAGCAGTTTTTCTGGACATGGCATGCAACAAGTAAGAGAGGCTGGGACTCTCTCATTTGCAATTCAAATTTCCAGAAGTGCTGGCTACCTTAACCTTAAACTTGAAAGATGTCTCCTCCTAAGGTTTCTTGCAAGGTTTACTTTACATCCTCTCCAGACTCTATCACACCATAGCTCATATTTTTGTGAAGATGTCTCTTTTTTTATCTTGCCAGTATAAGCTTTCACCTCAACTCTACCAACAGCTTGGCTCTTCCTGCTCCCTCCTGCCAAAATTTGCAAAATGCACAGTTGTATCACTGCACAACTTGAAGCAGGCAGAAAAGGACAGCTTTGCTCTTGAAGATACTTGCTTAGTATGCAAATCTGCTCCCTCTACCACCCACTGTGTTCCTGCATGATCTACATGTGCATGGCTACATGGTGAAAACAAGGAAGTGGAATAGCAGAGACATTCTCTACCATTCTTTAAGCTTCCTGAGGGTCTAGTAGAAACCATTCTGCATTCAGAGCCCAAAGACATTCACCAAGTCATCCATCTCTACCTCCCCTTGACAAACATCCCCAAGAGCATGCAATGGGAACAAGTGAAATTTTCAGTATACTGTAACATCCTGTAGCAAAGAGCAAATTAATGCTTCTGCATACACAGTACCTGAGAAAGAATGGCTTCTCCTTCACTGTCTCCGTAAGTCAGATGAACAATAACTATGTCTTTATCAGCATTATTTAGTCGACTCAACGTCTTCACTTTGCCAGTATCTTCCTTCGTCACTTTCTCAAAAATACAGCCACTGACCAAAAGATTTAACTTAATTTCAGTGCTGTCCATTTTAGAGACCACCAATTCATGAACAGTCTTCTTCAGTTTGCTTTTTCTCTTTATTTNCAAATGTAAAAGATGAAGAAAACCCTAGAATCTTTCCACCTTTTGATAAAAACTTCATGAACTGTTTGTGGTTCTCCTCAGAAATAGGCTTCTCAGTGGCAATGATCAACAGGAGCGAATTATCAATCCATGGAGCTTTCAGAACTTGTTCCTCATGCAGCTGATAGATGGCGTAGCTGTCTGCATCAACACATTCCTGAAGGATTGATTTTGCCTGCTCAAATTCCACTTTTGCAATTTCAGAGCCAAGATAAATCAATATATTAGGAGGCTTTCCTGCAAGGTTTACTCTCTTTATTCCTTTTGCTAGACAGTCAGTATTCTTCTCTTCCAGTTTGCTATCACAATCATCAGAAAGTTCTGGAATGTCTTCTGCAGAGGCAAATTTGACTGATTCAATAGTACTGTTTTCAAGTTGCAGACATTCATGACAGCTGGAAAGATGCAAGTGATGATGTTCTTCAGCACCTGCCTCTTTATCAGATAGACTGCTGGATTCATCTTCATGCTCACTTTCTTTCTGTAGCTTGGATTTCTCCTCTTCACCTTGTCCTGCAGACTCAGCTACTCCTAATCCTGATTTAGTAGTAGTCCTAGAAGTAGCAGCAGGAGTTACTTCATCCATTTGTGTACTGCTTACACTTTGCTCTTCTACAGATGGTTTCACCTGTGCCAACTCCTTCAGAGTAGACTCCTGTAAATGGACAGCTGGAAGAGTTAAAGAATAAGAAAAAGGGGTTATAAAGATGATACTAGAAGAGATATGATGAATATCCCCACCACAGCAGGATTTGGACTTAATTTCAGTACCAATCATCTACAATAGCAAGAATTTTGCTTGTTTGACACATCAAATCCTACCATCCCCCAAGAACATAATGAATTCGCACTCATAACACAAGTCACTTCCTCTAATGACTCTTTGTTTCACAGAAGTCTGACTGAGGGCATAAAACTCGGTGTTTACAGGGCACGGTTAAACTACTATTTATTGCAAGTGCAAAAATATTTGCACAAAAGTAAAACTAGACTGCTACTGTAAACAATGCAGATGTGTTCTTAATGGAACAACAGTCTATGGGTGGGAAGGTGAAGAAATTCTCATAAATGCATCACCTTGTCAGCTTGTTACTTTGTCTCTTCTCTGCCCCCAGCAAAGGACAAAATGAAGCAAGGGAAACACTTCTGGAAAAATACTGGTCTCTATAAGCAGGGTAGGGTGGAATATTGTTTGCTGCTATTTTGAAATAAACGATTTTGAAATAAGCTAATAAATTGACGATACTGGGTAAAATGCAGTCATTGAACCATGTCTCTTGTGTTGCTGAAGGCTGCAGATAAAAGTCTGGCACAAGTAAAAGGGAGTAAAAAAAAATCTGAACTGCTTTCAGAAAGAAAGCAGAATGCAGAAAGGGAGACATACCCACCCATAGCAAGACTCGGCAGCTAACAATTCAAGGGAAAACTAGCAAATAGTAAGAACTGTTAAACCTTCCCCTTTCTTTCTCCCAAAAAGGATGGAAATGAAACAATAAAAGTTTTCTGGCAAACACATGTGAGAAAAGAAGAGCAAAGATTATTATTGTCAGTGTGAAAATGCAGAGTAAGCTGAAAAAAAAAAAGGAGATAAAAAGTATTCTTCATAAGGTTGTTTTTTTTTCAGCTGCTGAGCCATGGAAATATTTCAAAGCAAAGTCTGCAAATTTTTACTGAATCCCTCTCCACTCCCACAAGGCCAAGTAAAGTTACTATGATTTGGTTTCTGATTTCTCAAAGAAATTCAGTGAAAAACTCATTAACAGAATAGTCAACTGGCTCACAATACACAAGATCCAAGTTTAATCACTTTCTTTGCTCAAAAACACTTGCATTCCCTTGAAACTATATCCCCTTTGCCTAATTGGGAGCAGAATTTGAAGCATGATATTTTCACATCCCACGACAGTTTCACAGCTACCAGCCTCTATGCTAGTCCATCAACAGTCTCCATCAGCCTGTTCTCCTGGAGCAGTTCTAGCATGCACACAGTACCTGAAGCAAAATGAGTCAGAAAACATTCTGAAAAGTGACTGGGGTACTCTCTCACCTTCCATCCCCTCCTTGTGTCAGTATTTTTGTAGAGCACTACCAAGAGGCAGAGTTTGACATCGGATACATTTGTGAGGTGGATTGAGATCAGTAGTACTGTTTCAATACTGATTGGATGGATCAGATACAGTGAGGTGGATTGAGAATTGGCTGAATGACAGAGTTCAGAGGATTGTGATCAGCATCACAGAGTCCAGTTGGAGGCCTGTAGCTAGTGGTGTTCCCAAGGAGTCAGTGCTAGGTCCAGTCTTGTTCAACATATTCATCAATGACCTGGATAAAGGGATGGAGTGTATTCTCAGTTTGCTGATGATATGAAATTAAGAGGAGCAGCTGACACACCAGAAGGCTGTGCTGCCATCCAGCAAGACCCAGAGAGGCTGGAGAGTTGGGTGGAGAGGAACCTAATGAAGTTCCACAAGGGCCGGGAGAGTCCTACACCTGGGAACGAATAGCCCCATTCACCAGTACAGGATAGGGGTTGACCTGCTGGAAAGCAGCTATGTGGAGAAGGACCTGGGAGTCCTGGTGGACAAGTTAACCATGAGTCACCAGTGTGCTCTTGTGGCCAAGATGGCTAATGGTATTTTGGTGGACATTAAGAAGAATGTAGCCAGCAGGTCAAGGGATTATCTCCTCCCCCTCCACTCAGCCCTAGTGAAGCCACATCTGGAGTACTGTGTCCAGTTCTGGCTCCCCAGTTCAAGACAGACAAGGAACTACTGGAGAGAGTCCAGCATGGGGCTACAAAGATGATGAGGGGACTGGAATATCTCTTCTACGAGGAAACGCTGAGAGACCTGGGTCTGTTTAGCCTTTAGAAGAGAAGTCTGAGAGGGGATCTGATCAATGCTTATAAAAATCTAAAGGGTGGATGTCAAGAGGGTGGGACCAGACTCTTTTCAGTGGTGCCCAGAGATAGGATGAGGGCCAATGGGAACAAACTGGAACACAGGAAGTTCCATCTGAACATAAGGAAAATCATCTTTACTTTGAGTGTGACAGAGCACTGGAGCAGGCTGCCCAAAAAGGTTGTGGAGTCTCCTTTTCTAGAGATAGTCACAACCTGCCTGGATGTGTTCCTGCGTAACCTGCTCAAGGTGGACCTGCTTTGGTAGAAGAGTTGGACTAGATGATCACCAGAGGTCCCTTTCAACCTCTACCATTCTGTGATTCTGTGATTGTGAGCGTATTTCTACCCTTTTGCACATGAGCTGTTCTCAATTTTGTCATTCCCTGACACACTACAATCTACATAAAAACCCAAACAAAAGAACCACACAACCAAACACACACACAAAAACATTACAAAAAAAAGCAACTCCTTTTCTTTTTTTTGGTGGGGAGTGGGTGGAGGGCAGAGAAGAGGTTTTGTAGCCCAAATCGTTATTTTATTATTCTATATGACCCATAGTTTTATCAACACAGGTAAGAAGACAATTAGGCAGGAAGAAATGAGACTGTTGCTGAGCAAAAAACAAACAAACAAAAAGTGTGGCTCTACCCTCCAAGATCCCACTACTCTGCAACACCCTACAGACTACATATTCTGGCACCTCTGGAACGGTGCTGGAAAAAAGTTCAAATCTCAATAAGCAAAGGGAGGTGAAGCTTGGACCTCTCACAACCCTGACAACAATTCTATTTAATAATGGCTATTACAAGTGCAACCACACTACTTCCTTCTCCTCTCTGTGGAATTAGCCATAAACTTCCTCCCCGTCCCAGCTGAAACTATTAAACTAATGAGAGCACAATGGCTCATAGTTTTGATATCATTAAAATCATCCCCTAAAGAAATAAAACATCCACCAAATATGCAAAATTCAATTAGTAATGACATCACCCTCCTTCCCCTGGTTATCCATCTCCCTGTTTAGAAACATCTGTGAGCTTTTCTCTCAGTGACCTAGAGGGTTAGGATGCTCAAGTTACTGCTCAAGCAACTGTTCTCAACTCATGTTTAGCTTTGAATACACTTTTATTTCTTATCTGAAAAAAGAGAACATTTGCCTAAAAGATTCCGTATTTTTTTTCAAATACATTAGCTAATCTAATAGACAAGACTTGCAGAAACATTATTTGCTAACTTCACCTTCGTGATATTTATACATTTGTGAATTTACAAAAGGTTAAACACCATCTTGGATACTTGAAGATCTCATCATACTAAGGTTAGCTATGGGCAGTAGCTTATGAAGCATTAAAGAAAAAGATGGGGGGTTATTCCTTTTTTTCATTTTTCTGTTATTTCTATTGTTGCATTTGTAAGACATTCTATAAAGGGAGAAACTCACTCAAAAATAGTCTACAGGATCTCTATATTTGACAGTATTCCATATAAAATATGGTAGTGCTACAGAGTAATCAACTGCTTACAATGACAACAGGAAGAAAACATTGTGCCAAAATAAAAGCATGGTGTTTTATCAGCCCTAAAATAACCAGGAAACAAACATGTTCTACCATTAAAAACAATTTGTGAAGATACTTACAAACAATCTTGTGTGGCACCATTCCGTTATCCATTTGAAGCCTGTCTTCCATGAATGCTATTCCAAGGTCACTGAAATTATCTACGCTTGCTTCAGCAATTAATTTATAGGGCTCACCAGGTTTATAGGCTAATGGTGAACAATAGTCTGACCACTTCACAATCTAGAATAAAGCATATGTATGGTTTTCAGTTTGAAAAGATTACAGAAAAATATAAAAATATCAACAGTGCTATGAGTCTGCAAGATGAACTGCAAATAAAACCTGCTCTTTCTTCCCAAAGGACAGAGTCCCAAAGGACTCTGCTATTAGGCAGAGCCAACAAAGAGACATTATTAAACCAAAACAGCACAACTGACAAACTCAAGAACTGAAAGTAATTTTAAAGACAGTACTTAAAAAATAAAAAAAAGCTAGTAGGATTATAGAATACTAAATTGCAGAATCAGTAAAGACTTCTCTCCCTAGCTTATTTCATGGGACATCTGTCACCTCTTCATCTCTGTGTGTATAGTGGGGAGGTTCCTGGGGTGGAACCACGATGGACATCGCTCCATGCTTAGTTAAGCCTTCTGGGATTACGCTTCACTACCTCTTGTAGGAGACTTGTCTTCTGCACATGTTGCAAAAACAAATTTCAAGGGAGATATTCCTTCCATCTGGGATGTTTCCAGAAGGAGAGCTCTTCGATTTGGGCAACAAAATCTAGGAGGGTGATTATCTTTATTTATGGTTGGATTTCATGATCTTAAAGGTCTTTTCCAATGTAATTATTCTATGATTCTATGACTTGTTTCTGTGATGCCTTATGCATTGAAAACTACATTTAATAGTATCACGAGACAACACATTTCAACTAGAGAAGGCTTTCAGTTGACAGTTCCTTTCATAGAAAAGTGCACCCTTCATGACTACAAAGGTCAATGTATGAGACATAATACAACCAAAAGAACCTACCGAGGAAACATCAAACATAGCAAGCAATACCTGCTACAAGATTCAGTCCTGAGAGAAGTAAATAAAGCAACATCCACACTAAGTGTTGAAAGCAAATTGGGAGTGCAAATACATCTTCCCCTAAGGTTAAAGCCATAAAAGCTTCAAGTAACACACAAAATGGCAGGAAAGCATTATCACATTCTATAAGTAAAATTCTATTTGTATTTATTTCCAAGACATGGCTTTCAGCACAAATTCTAAAAAGAATGCTGATAAAAGGAGCAAAAGGAAACTACTAGGGTTTAATAAAAGTACACACTATCAGAAGCATTAACTAAACACAGAAGATTCAAGCTGCTTATCTACATCAAAAATTCTCCAGAAAAGAAGTGTTATGAAAGTGGAGTTTCTTCAAGAAGGCTTGTTAAACCTGAACTACACATCCATACCATCTTGGAGATCAAGTTTCAAGTTTAATTATCAAAGCCACAAGTGGAGGAAAAGTGAAAAGAGTTTTGGTTTACTTCTGAAAGGCAGGCACATTAATAAAGACTACACATCTGTCTGATGACTCACAACTGAAAGTGACCCTTTTAAACCTTATATAAACCTTGTATAAACCAACAGTACCTAATAAAACAATATTCAGGCAATTGACACTGTGATTTACAAGTCAATTTCGCAAGCAAAAATCAAGTAAGGCACCCAATTCCAGTAAAAACTGTGAGACTGATACCACAGCCTTTATCCTTTATAGGATACATAAACCAGTAGTTCTTCTGTGAAGACATTTTTAGAGACAGCACCACCTGTTTTCATGACCTAAAAAAAAAAAAATTAGTCCTCGCCATGTAAAACGGTCCATATACTGGGAGACAAAGCCCACACAGCAACTCCAGCACTTTGATGCTGTCATCATCAAACCACTTTCATGAAGTTCACCCTTCTATCACTACACACAAAATGTAATACATTGATACTAACACAGTAAAGAAAAAAACTTCTATTGAACGCACAAAATGAGTGTAAGCTCTTGGATATTTTACTTGTTCATAACTTTATTACACTATCAGCCAAATTTACCTTTTTATCTACTACAGTTAAAGTAGTTTACATAATATCCAAACAAGTCTATTTCCAACTTTTGACTTCACAATATTTCCCAAGGAAACAAAAAGAAAGAAGAAACTGAGATTTCATACAACCTTAAAGGTTGTGTCTCATTTCTAAGTCATTCTCAAAGAAGGTCTCTGATGAACGCAACCTAACTGAGACCATCCAGTCCATGCTCACATTGGTGACCTTCAGATACTTCACAAGAAAACTGGCTGTGTATCTTCTGATGCATCAGCTAATGCTAAACCTTAGCGAACAAAGTTTCTAAAAGATAACAGTGTGTGGACAGCGTGTTGGTGCTCACCACAAGGCCAGCTGCATGCTTTAACTTATGGGTTAAACTCCAACTCTGTAACACAAGAGAAAATTACAGCTTCAAACTAGCCACCCCAGAACACACACCTGGTGAGAGCCAGCCCTTAAACTCATAACAGATGTACCACTGAGGTCCTGAACTCCTAGACATAACCACTCACTAGTAAAAGCAAACATAATGAGTTTCTAGCACCAGGACCTTCTGAAAAGTCATCTCCATGACCGTACTACAAAGTTACAAGATATATTTCTAGGCACACTCATATTGACCAGTTCTGAAGCAGAACAAAATCTTCCTTCTGGAAAATAGCTATTCCAGATCCTGAGAGATTTGAAACACTAATTGGAGCTTCAGTCAGACTTCATCCCACTGTCACTGGGGAGGTCTGTGACCACACCAGCCAGAATTGCCCCAGTTAACTGCCTTGAGTGAAGAACAAGAAACAAAACAAACCAGCAGTTATTTTCCTCTTTAGTTTTGGTCTTTTGCCTGGACTATAACTTTTGAGCTTAACAAATCAAATTAATTACTGACATATACATAAGAATGCAAACATTTTCCATTCTAAAGGAAAATACAAACAAAACCAACAAGATCAAAAAAAAATCTGCTGAACAATAAGCCTCAAAAGAACAACAAACTAGATCTTCAACAACAGACATGTTCGTGGATCTCTCAACTACAAAAAAGTGAATTTAAAAAATAATCTCCCTTAGCCTTCTGTCTGAGTGGGATCAGCACTCCCCAGATGCATTCTGAGACAACACAGACAGCACAGCAAGTATCCTATCTAGTTTATCCCCTAGAAGTAGGGCCCACCTGGATTAATTCCACAGTATTACATCAAAGGAAATAGAAATATTTACAAACCAACTAATGTGGCCGCTTCTTGTGTGCTCACAGGAAACATGAGGCCAGTGGAAGCAGGGTCAGAAGACTTCAGCAGAAAAGTTCTCAACAAACTTTCAAGGCCTTTAGTCCTGGCACTCTGAGCTTCATGGAGATAAATGATTTTGCCTGATGCAGCACTTCACTTGGACATCACTCCCCTAGAGGGCCAAGACTAGCACACTCCAAAAGCATGCTCTGTTCTAGAATTGACAGGCCTCCATGGAGGGTGAAGGTACTAAAAATTTGATTGCAGACACAAATTTGGAATTGTTCCTATTCCCAATCTGTCCTTCTGCTCCTGCACTCAAGTTAGATAAGATTATTTACCAACCACTCTGCTCTCAATATTCACTCCAGCAGAGGACTCCTGGATCATCTCTCAAAACAAGCGACCTGGAAAATACATGTACAACATCCAAGGAAATGGATAGGCCACAAGCACCTGTCTCTATGTGACAGGTTTTCTTTAACTCGAAAAAGGAGCTTGAAACCTGATGCCAAAAAGAACGACAGAGGGCCCTCTGACGTGTTAAGCAGGGGCTAATCAGGAAGGCACCTTGTTGACTGCCCTGTGGTGGTGACCCCAGCTTGTGGCCCGTTTAATGGGAGGGCTCTGTCAATTTTATGGTACCCCAGTGACCAGGACAGATATTTTATTACTGCCTCCCAGTGATATACTAGCACACGTCTTTCCATTTCTCAGGCAATGAGGTCTTCTTCACTATGGAGAGTATACAGCACACACAATTGACTGCCTTAGGCAGGAACTATGACAACCTGTACCACTTAGAAGATTTTTCCTCCCTGTAAGTTTCGTTTATTTTTTGCTTTGGGTTACAACCTTTCTCCCCCTTCAGGCCTGCATCCAAGTTGAGACACCTACGTAGCAAATATTCCTCATGTAAGGAAAAAGTTAGAAAACCAACAAAATTTAAGGGAGAGAGACAGATTATCTCAAGTCCATAGTAAGTTTTGATAGGGTCTAGATACAATTTTTATCCATAAGTTTACAGATGCTATATATTTGGTAATTCAAGTTTTAGAATCATCTTAAATCCACATCTTCACAGATAGTAGTGGAGAAGACACTTTAGATTTCTGAATAGCTAGAATATGAACATTTTCTAAGTATTCTTGCCACAAGAGTTTCAATACCGGTTTAATTTATCTCTTTGGATGCCTCAATAACATTTTGTAAGTATCAAGCACTAAAAGGTAAACACAATTCATAATATTCTAGCCAGGAAGGACTGCCATTCCCCCACTGCATTTTATAGAAAATTTAAAGCTTGAATTTGGCCTTAATTCTACAGACTGACAAAATGATCCAAATGTATGATACTTTAACTCATACTTACAAATCACAATGAAAGGAAGCTTCCAAGAGAGACTCCTATTTCAATTACAACTTTTCACAACCGCTTGGATGGAGGTTTGAAGATCTTTTCAGAAATCTTAACATGCTTGCTCTGAGTATTCTTTTCTGAGGCATGGGATATTGAGCTAAATGGACTTCTGATCCACCTCAGTATGATAGCTTTCAAGCATTTTTTTTCTACTCAGTGTTATCTAATCATACATGCCTTATCCAAAGTCACGATGGGATTCTGCAGTTCCCATCCACAGCCAGGGAAGTGTGCTACTAAAAAAACAATCTCAATGAAGTGTCTGTAGGTCTCTCTGAAGCACAAAATAGAACTAGAGTATTAACAGTGATTCATTTTCATGAAGAGATTATCTTTTTATTCCAAATAACATCATGAAAACACAAAATCTATCTGCAATTGATTTGTTTTTCCTTCAAGTGTTTTAGGTTTACATCTACCAAATGACCCATCTGTACTACTCTCCATGCAAGAAAAAAAGAGAACTACTTACCTCTTTTGAAGAGCCAGGCACTTTCTGTAAATTATCTGTCGCAGCTGAAATACTTTCTGTCACAAAAGCTATATGTTCTGCTTTAAGTAACTTATCCGGATAAATAAAAGGAGAAATGAGAAGCAGACTCCACCTATTTAAGTCCTCAAGGAACTGAAAGAGACAGGAAAGAAAAGTAAGTCTGTATAGCAAGCATCTGATTTAATAACTCAATTTTAAATTATGCCCAGCCTAAATTGAAATCTGACCCTTCAGCCTTACATGAAGGGTCTCTGCCATTTCACACTGCTCATGATGAAAAAAAGGGGTAAAGGTCTGAACCATTAAGCAGAAACACATCAAAAGTAAAACTAAAAGTGACAACCAAGCTTTTAAGCCAATTCAGACTCCAGCTTTCAGCTTCACAGGAAGAATGCACAAGTGAGCAGGCCACAGGATGACTATGCCATTGGCTCTGACTGTTGTTCGCCATCTGCCACTGGCAACATCCCTCATTTGACTCCATCCTCCAGTCCCATTCATGCTGCAGCTCACCCTGCCTCTTCTTTCCTTCCTTCTCACTTTTTCCCCAACTGCACAAACCCAGGGCCCTGCTGCCTCAGTCTCGGTACCTGCAGGGCACTGTTTGTTACTTGGTAGGGACTGAGAAAGCAGTGATGGCACACAGCTCACCTGGTCAGTCACTACAGCCCCTCTAGCTATTTGAAATGCTGTTTTCTAGCATTTGAAAAATCTAAAAGAAAAAATATTTAAATTATTTCAATTTTTTTTAAGTCCTTATGCACTTGCATCAAAATTACTTATTCACTATGTAATTCTAAGTTTAGAGTTAAAGAAATAACTCATACAAAATAAATTTGTCCATAAGGTAGTCTATCCACTTAGCAGATGATTGCACAAACATCTCCATTAAATTATAAAAGTGGTTCCCTCTCTTATCTTCACAAATGAGCAAATAAAGCTCAATTGCTGGAATCAGCAGACCAAAGAACAGTTTTAAGAACCTCAATACCTAATCTGATCTCACACTGTATTGCATCAAGTTTTATGTAGATATTGCATTGAACTTAATTTTTCTGCCATATTTTAAATGTGGAAAAGATTAGAAATAGATATTTTACTACTACTATACTAGAAACACATGCTTTCCACACCTCTAGTAATTCCATGTGGAAACATAAGAGAATTTCCCTATAGTACGCTAAACATGTACATCACACCTAGAATGAAACCACACAGTATTAAATCCATAGGGATAGATTGCCAATCCAAGCAGCTTTACTGAGTACAGAAGCTGCAAGCATAAACGTTGCTGCCTTCCACATGAAAGTGAACTTTGTATTATCGTAAAAATCCAATTTGATTAAAGATCAAACAAAAACCTTCACAGGTCCCATTTATGGCTTACTGTTATCTTATCTTAAGGAAGTTACTGATTATAGTCCTGAGGCAGTTGTACCTACTGGGAAAGGAAAGTAGCTCAGCTAGCTTCCCAGAAGCTGAAAAAGCACACTAGTTAATCTTTTTCTTTTCACGGTATTCACAGATGACATAGAGATGCTGCCTCGATCTCTAATGCAGCCGGGTCAGATGCTTTATATGCCACACCACTGAGGTGCAGTGTGGCAGGAATCTTCCACAGGGACTCTCAAGAGTAAAAAAAAAAAAAAA